>OX451218.1:77430088-77513539 GCA_949628195.1 Phasia obesa
GTAAAAAAATCGGCCTTTTCTCCACTTTCACTGCCTTTTCTCCACTTTCTCTTGAAAATAAAAAAAGTATCCTATAATTCTATCCTAATGAGGATGCTAAGGTACCTCCTGACAAAATTTTGTTAAAATCCATCCATCAGTTTTTACGTGATGAGAATACCAAGAAAAAGTCTAGCAGACAGAGAGGCGGAAATGAGTTACTGTTTTATTATACATATTTATATGTATAGATTTAGCCTTTATTTGCGTATTTGCCAAATTGAGAAAATATACGATATATTTCGTTAAACTTGCTGCGTTGGCTAACTTTTAAGTTATGGGAAAAATATGTTAAGTAGATTCCTATTTTGTTGTATCAAGTTCAATTAAAAAACTAAGATTCGTTGTATTCTTAAATTTCTTAACTTAAAAAAATCTAATTAAAACATCTATATTTCTAATAGCTTCTATTCGTAACATATTAATTTTCTATTGACTTTTCAGGGAATTTTTTTTTTTATTTAAATATTTTTTATTTGTAAACAGTTTGCTTCAAATTAAAAAAGTTAAATAAAAGATATTTTCATTCATTAAATATTTTTTTTTTTTTTTGTATTTTATTCATTAGTTATGTATGAATGAAATAAAAAACGTATAAAAATATACTTACACACGAGTGTAAAGCCAAATAAATATTTTTTATGAATGAAATCCTAAAATAAAACAAAAAAAGACACAACAAAGTTGTATTTCATTTATTTATTAGCTTTTCAACATTTTGCGTGAGTGTTTTTTTGTGCATTTTTTTTTCTTCTAGTTTTTTTCAGATTTTTATTACTTTTGTGTAGTAAAATATTTGTGATTTTACAGCATTTATGTTGAAGATACGTTAAGCTTATATGGCAAATGTGGGCAGATTTAAAACGAAAATAAACTTAAAAACAACGATATTTTATGAGTCTGTTTGCTTTGAGATGTGTACTTTTTGCGCGTGTGCTCTCTCTTACTCACACACAATTCCATCCATCACCTTCATAAAGTGTTAAATTTATGACTGCTAAAAAAGGTGTTTTAATAGTTTTAATATTTTTTGTTTTTGTTAATTTATTTATTTTAAAAACGTGTAGAAGAGGATGCTTTGGATGGAAATTTAACTTCCGTTGTGATATTAATAGACATTAAATAATTTTTGGTAAGATTTAAGTTCTTTTTCAAAATAAGTATAAATTTTATATAAAATTAATTAAAATTAATTTATTACAAAGTAGCTAAACAGAAAATTTATTTTCTGTACCGCTAAAGCCATTTTTACACTATCATACTGATAAAGTGTGATAGTGTGAAAGCAGTATGTTATCAAAATGTGAAATAATACGGAAAGAAATTTGACATCCGATAATACCAAACCATTTTTAGAAAATTTTCTAAACGATAACATTTTTCATTTTATCAGGATTATTTTTTTTTTTAAGCAAAGAACAAAGCTGAGTGAGCAGCAGACGATAGTACGCCGCCGTCGATGATATTTTTTCTTTATCCTTCATCTGCCTTAAATTGCCATCAGTCGTATAACCTACGTATGTACTTTGTGCCATGTCTAGAAATTGATTGTTGAATTTATTTTATTTTTTTGTTTTGTTTTGTTTTTTATTTTTTTTTTTTTTTTTTATTAACCGAAAACTTGAACGACTAAACAAACTTATGATCCGGCACCACTGCCGTCCACATGAAATTGCTCAGCCGTAGCCGTTCAATGTGTCGTCTCGGCTTGTTCCTTTGCTAATATTTTTCATTTTATTTGAAGTATGATGAAAACGATATGTTATGTTACGTTAGATTTTTTTTTTTTTTTTGACAATCACACATCTCATTTAATTTCTATCTTACAAAATCCAATGAAAATCTTAATACTCAGTATTATAGTGTGAAACGGGCTTAAACAGTATCCTTTGTTTATGTTTTCCTCAGTAATTGTCATCAATAATCATCATCTAGTTAATCCCATCGCTGTACAGTGGGCCAGTGCGGTGGTTTAAAAAACGCTTTGGAAATTTTCACCCCTTCATTTTTTTAAGTTAAGATAAATTTAGAATTACAATTTTTTTTTACTCAAAAACGCAAGTTATTCTCAAAGTACTTAATTTCAACACTTTACCTAGTTATTATAGTTTTCTAAGTTCTATAATACGGGAATTAGTATTACTTATATAAATTAAACACCAAACCTATTGTAGTTCCTAAGTTACATAATAATATATGTAAATTAACTTTGTATGGGAGTTACCACGCCTAGACTTCCAATTCTCTAAATAAAAAATTTCAAGATTCTATCTATTATAGTTCTCTAATTACACAAAAATAATATATGTATATAATAATTTTGCTCTTTGTATGGAAGGTGAAACGCTCATTGTTCCAATCCAGCCAGTTTTCCTTTAGTAAATTTTTCTACAGAATTCACCATTATTTAATTATTATAAATATTTATAATAATTAAACTTTTATTATTTTAATTTAATTAATAGAATGCTATTAACCCTAAGTGCTCAACAGAAAACCTTTACCCAAATTTGAGATCAACTAAAAAAATCAATTATGTTAAAAAGTTCCTTAACAAAATGAGAATTTAGTTAAGAAATTAAAAATAAACTAGTAAAGCATAGATAAATCAGTAATATCCCACAATGAATTTATATTTTCTTACTTTATTTCCTTTATATAATACTACCTTTACATCGGAAGTGTCACGCCCACTTGAAAAATCCAAAAAATAGATACTCAATTACACACCGTGTATCTAGCGTATCTAGTAACAAATAGGAAGACCGGACCACTGGTGTAGGCAGCTAAATAAGACCTTAGAGCTGTTGTTTAGCATAAAACTAAACATTGTTTCTATTTTTGTTACTAAATTTCCAGCAATATAAATAAACCTGCATACCAAAATACTTTTTATATGGACCAATATTTAAAACCAATCTTATTTCCGTTAATCTCAAACTAGCCGTATTTTAAATATAAATTTGTTTTGTATTTATTTTCAACTAACTCCATTCAGAAGTTGTTTTAGGACATTTGTTTATATGCAAAAAATAATAAAATTAATTCATTTTTATTATTTTACTATTCAATTCATTTACCAGTTCCATTAAATGCCTGGTTATTTTTAGACTTTTAAGGTTTTCAACAGTAACGTTTTGCAGAAAGTAGTCTTTTTATAGTCGAATTTACAGTTAAAATCGCTACAAATAAAATTAGTATTATTGTTTGGTATTTGTTAATTAATTTTTATTGTATTTTTGTCCTGAAATTGGTTATTAAATGATTTTTCAACAAAAGAATAACTTAACAAAAAAACAAAAAAAGCAATAAAAAAATAAAATAAAAAAGATTATCTATTTTAATGCATAGGAAAACAGCAAACCCAATTGATTTTTATCTATTTTTATCTTTTGTTAAAAAACAAACAAATTCAAATCTTTTCAAATGCTTTGTAATTTATTATATTTACTTATCTTTTTTCTTGACTTTATTTAAAGTAGGAACTCCTGAAATTCGCTCTTACAATTTAATGGTTGCTTTTGAGCCACGCCACCAAGTTGAGTTTAAATGTTCTCCTTCAAACAGCATACACAACTCAGTTGGAAAAATAATAATCTGAGTTTTAGGATCCTCCACCAGACAACACAAAGTACAATCAAAGTTTAGTTTACAAAATTATCCTCAACAAGCCGAAATAATATTTTTTTTTTGGGTTAATGCGCCAAGACATTTTTGATTAAAGAAACGCAATTAAATGAAACAAGCAAAAAAACAGTAAAACGTTACAGTTGAGGTTTACCAGTAGCCTGAAGTCTTTGAGTTACATGAGCTATTTATCAAGTCAAGTCTTAGTGAGCGATAGTTTTACACAAAAAATAGTTTAATTTAATGCATGGATTTGCATTCCTCTAGAGCACTAGCCCCGACGCAATATATATATATATATATATATATATATATATATATCGTTAAAATATTTACTTTCTAAATTACACATAATTTCTGTGACACATTATTTTATAACTTCATTATTTAAAAGAATAATACCTATAATGAAATTATAAAATAAGAAAATTTACCATATACAATGCAGCGATTTCTTTCAGTGCAAAACACCAATACATTTTAACCACTTTCTCTGGTTGGGGACTCTTCCTTTCAAGATTTAATAAGTTATTTTTTAATTGATTCAATTGAAAATTCCTATTAATATAAAATTATTAGGTACGATCCCGTACTCAACATTGGGATCCCGCGTGATCCTAATTATACCGAAAACTGTTCCCGTACTGCAGGATTGGGTGAAAAAGAGTAATTGTAAGAGAAATTATTCTTCTTTTTGCAAGAAAGAGGCCAAACTTTTTCTTCAACAAAGTTGTTGTTTTGTTGTATTTGTTGTTTAAAAGTTTTTTAAAAGTTTTAACATAAAATATTAATAAATTAAACTTCTAAAATATGTTGTACTGGCAGTACATTTAAAATGTTTGTGTTTTTAAGTTTTACTATTTTCACATAATTTTTTGGGATATAAAGTTGTTTTTTGTATTCCCGTACTTTCAGGCATTTTTGTCTATAACAGAGTTATTTTTGTTTTCTCTCATTTTACCGAACTCTTCTCAAAAAGTACGGGTTCGCACCTATTATTGTAAAATTTGTTTCAAGAAAATTTTGATTGACATTGCATTTTTTTTTATTCGGCAAAGAGTATCGCCTTTTTAATTAAATATAAAAAAGTTATGTTAATTTGTAAGCTCAAAATTAGGACACACACATCTACAATCATGGCACAATAAACGAGGAAGACTCGCGGCGAAAAAAGAGTACAACTCTGTAATAAAATTACGTGCATTTTGTTTTTGTATAAATCATTTTAGGCTGTCAAATCAAAAAATTTTATTACATTTTGACACTGGAAGATGGAGACAAAATATAGTCAGCTGAGCTCTCGAGTTTACCTGTTATGAATTCGCCGTGTCTACAATCATAGAGCACAGCGTTGCATTTTTAATGCTAAAAAGTTTGTGTAAACGTTATACATATTGTTAAAATAATACATTTAGTACTGCTAACAGTATTAAGGCTGCTTTAAAATAAATAAAGAAATTAAATATATTAACTTGGCCGCCTAGATTGCCATAATGATATTCTGTGCTTTGTTGCTCTCAATTGTGATTTGTCCTTATCACTCGAAAAAAGCTATGGATTAAACGTGTTATTTTATGCCATCTTAAAAATCGTTAAAAATATATTATAAATATTCTTTACTTCTTTACAGCTGATTAAGCTGCTTTTTGTCTTATAAGCGATAAAAAGCGGAACGATTGTGGTAATACGAAAAAGCACTAAATCCTGGCACAACCGGTCATCATTAGTTATTTTCATTGGTACTAGCTTTTTAAAATCTAGTAATTTGAGAATTAAAATAAAAATGTCAGAACTTCTCGACGGGTCGTGGACCCCGGAATTTTTAGAGATTCTTTAATCTAAAAAAATTTATTAATTTTTGGTACTATAATTTATTTATTAACTATATGGATGTGCTTCATTAAAAAAAATTAAATGTTCAAATTTCGATTTCTTAATAATGCCTCGAACTTTTTAAGATAGTGATTTTTTTTTGTTGTTTTTTTTTTAAGAATATCGATTTTTTCGAAAACCGGAATTTTTCAGAACATAAATTTATTTATTAATTTTTGAACGTCAAAGGTTACAGTTAATGTTTTTAAAATGCGAGCACAGAAAAACAAGGTAGTTCTTCATTCAGCACAACCAATGTAAGTAAGAAACATTTAAGTGGGAAGTCATTCCCCACACACCGTATTCACCAGATATAGTTCCTTCTCATTACCACATATTTCGATCGATGATCTTCGCTCTTTAAAGAAATACTTACAAACTGGCTCGTTTCTTAAAGAGCTTCAAAATACGAGAAGTTTTTTTCGATGTGAATTCTCTTCGTTACCAGAAAAATGCGAAGAAGTGGTGACTAAGGCCTTCAAAATAGGCGTTTGTCTCAATCATGCCCTCTTCGTTTGACCCAAAACTCTTAACACTCAACCATTTCTTTTTATTTAAAACAGGAAATAGTCGCAACAGGCTTAATCCGGAAAGTATTTTGGATGGGGTTCCATTTTATTAGCTGTAGTGACTACACATTTGTGCACTCGTGTATTGTCTTGATTACGACATCCATCGCATGAATACCATTTTCATAACAAAATATTTATGCAAAATGTTATACATATACCCGCTCGAATGAGGTGCCTGCAACCGTAGACACCTCGTGCAAATAATGCTATGATCGGCCAATATAATTACATGGATTTTAATGAATATTTCTGACTTGATTTGGGTGAACGTAATGTTTGGCGTCATTTGCGCCACAACGGAACTCAGTAAAAAATATTTTAACCATTCAATTTGGTGGGGCAAAGGACCCAAGCTGTTCTTTGGTTTCCGTGATGATTTTTATATTTAAACCTAAAATTTAAAAAAATCCTACAACAAATATTGCTTAAATAGCACACGAAATATCCTTTTTATTTTTGATAAAATAACAAAGTTGTCTGGTTTCAATGGCTGTCAAAAACAAGCGAATAGACGCAGCTTACTCAAAACGAAAGTAGTCCATTCATAGCTAACAGTTAACGGGAGCAGTGTTGCTGCACTGGAAATATACAAAAAGTCACGCAATTATAAAATTGCCCTAGTAGTTGTGTTAGTTTAAATTCTTTCGCTATTTCTAAATTTTCAAAAGAAAAAAAAAACAAAAATAACGAAGCTTAACCAGACACGTTAAAACGCACCCTTAAGTAATAACAATTTAAATTATGTATCAATTAGTTTATCTGCAACGATGTCAATTTATTTCAAAGTATTGTCACTTAAGGTGAGAAACATTCAGTTGAAAAGCAACTTAACAATATCATTAACAATTTAATTTATTGAAAACATTAACAACAGCAATATAAACGACAACAAATCAGTGATAGCTAACTAAATACACGCAAATGGTCTTAACAAGCTGAAGCTAAACAAACGAACAACAACAACAAAATTAAGCGTAAAAGCTTTAGATAATTTTACTAAAATATAAATCCGTTTAATTTCAAACATTAAAAATATTTACAGCTAAAGCCCACATTTCTTTTTTGACACATAAATGTTAGCAGCATTAAGCCAGCATTTGTTCGTTGATCTTAATTGGATCAATAATTTTAAAACAAAATGTTATTGGGTTGGACAATGATTTAATGACTGAACGGATCTCATGTTATTTAATTCAGTACTAACTCGCCCACACCAACAATTCAAAATAAATATTATTAAGCATTAATTTGTTTATTAAGCATTAACGTCATTTATTACTTTTGATGTTTTAATCATCACCTCTCTACATGACTTTTTTTATTTTTTATTTTTGTTATTGTATTTTGTGTTAATAATCGTGATTGTTTTTAATAATAATCAACACGATCATCAACAATTCATATTGATTTATATGATGTTTTCCTTTCAATATATTATTATTTTTTTGTTTTTTTTTTTTTTTGTTTTTGTAATTTTAATTTAAATGTTGTTTGCTGTAGTTTCAATTGTTACAAACCACTTTTGATGTAGTGTGCTTTGAATTTCAAAAACATTTTAATCAAACGTTTTGAATTCATCCAGCAAAGCAAACATCTATGATCGATTCTAGGAATTAGTCACAAATGAAATTAATTGATAGTTACTTTATTATAGAGTGATTTTCTTTTTTATCAGTTAAGTAAATTAAATAAACTGTCAATGCAACCGAAATGACTTCCAAAACTCTTACTATGTTAGGTTAAGCAGGCAGCTCCAATACAGCTCACTTGGGTCCAAGTATTGGTCCCTTTGTGTTACAACTCTTACTATGTTTTTATATCATCTTTTCATTTATATTTGGAGTTGGACAAACACGTAGCTGCTTAGAAGATAATGTTTTTGTTGTTGATGATTGTTAAATCTTTATAAATTTGTACAAAATTTCATAAAATTCTCATTTAGTTAAAAAATGTTCATTAAAGGGGTTTTTAAACAGATAACCTGAATTACGAAAAATAAGAAAAAACTTTTACATAATCTGCCTTTTTTTTGGCAAATGTATTCAACGACAGGAAATTTCAGAAATGCCAACTTTTCAAAGGAGAAACTCGTGAACCAAGCGGCGCACATAGGGGTATTTTGCCAATCTAGCAGGACATTACCTTTTAGTTTTAGCTTATATTGGCTCTAAAAATGTACTGAGTGCCCCTAGGTTAATGAAACTTTGCAGAAAAATCTGTTATAGTCATATAGGCTGACAAAGCTATAAAATAGAAAAATCGGATCAAGGAGAAAAATGTTCCCCTTGGAAGAACTAATCCTACCTCTAAAAAATGCAAGTATTTTTTTTTATTTTCCCGTCATTTTGTTTAGCAATTACAACTTTTAAGGTGAAAAAATGTTCAAAAACTTAAAGTTGGACTCAAGAGATTCTTAAATGCCATTTGTAGCCCCGCCCCCTTTTGTGTGCGGTGAAATAAAAAATTATTTGAAAAAATAATGCAATTATTAAAATAAATGGATTACATACTCTTAAAACCATAAAAATTTATTTTTATGGGCAGGGGGAGGTATTCCTTTAATCCCACACTCAAAACGTCTCTGTGAAAAAAAATTTTTTTTTGCCTATTTTCTAAAAATATTATTTTTAAGCTTTCCAATGCCTAACCAATCCCCGCCTCCCAAGAATATTATTAAAAAAAATATTTTTGTAATTTGTTACTTAATAGTATTTTATTTATCGGAAAATAATTAATTTATTCATAGTAATAACTTATTTATGATTGTAACGATAAATTTTATTTAAAATTATAACAATTAATTTATTTAAAACAACTTCTTTGCACTAAGTTGATGATGAGTGCCATGGTTCTTCTTCGTCTGATTCTTCAAAGACCTCTTCCGAATCTGAATCCTTTTCAGCGTTAAGTACAGGAGGAAGCATGAAAGAAATTGCTTCTTTCGTAAAAGGTGTGGAGTGGGTCTAGGAAAGAGTAGGTCAGAACTTAGCAAAAGCCTATGAATAATATCTATGTTACACTGAACCCTTGAAAACTCTCTAGCAAAATTCTGCCTGCAAAGCCGGAAATGTTTCGTGCCTCAGCCGCTTCTGCCTCATTCATAACAGTTGCACCATGTATTAAAATCTTGTGCATTGTAGGTGTTATAGGATGCCACTCATATAGAGAAAAGTAAAGTTTTGCAGTATCTGAGCAATAATCGGCAAACTCGTGCATTTGGATATTACTCCAATAATAACCTTGATTCGGCATATGAAATCAAACTCAATTCCAATTATTTCTGCAGCTAATTCAGGATTGGAAAAAATCTTCTACCTGTGTTACCATAGTTGGTGTTTCCAAATCCAGCATTCGGTACACTCACTATTAGCCCTAATTCACTTCTAAATTTTTCTTGGATATTTTTTTTCCTCGCGTTAACAATGGCTTTTTCCGCATTAGATTTTATTTGCCATTTTTTCACTGTCAGTTTATATGACAGGTATTACACCTCTCTGCTCTCAAATAGGCGAATTCTGGCGTGTAAAGTAGTTAATCTATATCTCTCTTGATATTTAAATTGTTTTTTGTACAGGTAATAACAGTGTTAGATGTAATGATTTAAATAAAAAACCTTCAGTTATTAAAAACCAAAACATTTTATGAATATACAAGGGTTTCTTACTCGTATTTACCTATCCAATATAAGAAAAAACATAGAAAGGTAAAATTTTCAAAAAATCGCAAAGAAAATGGCGCAAAAACGAGCAACGTTTTTTTTACAGTATAAAAGTAGAGATCGTAAATTTTGTGGTGATATATAACATTTTTAGGATCGCGATGGAGATCACTCCTGAAAAAAAGCTTTTTTACTTTTTTTTTGACAAAAAATTTTACATAAAAAACCTATTTTTAATTTTGAACGAAATTTTTTATCATTAAAAATTTTAAAAAAATTGTTAAAATTTACATAAGTAGCTACTAATAAACTCTTTTACAGAAAAAAAATCAATACAAAATCTTTATTCGTTTAGCCACAAAAAATATATTGTAAACCTCTCAAAATCGTTTAAAGTCAATAAAAACGTATGCGATTACTCAACTCTCCTGATTTTAACAGTGTCCTAAAACGACAAATCTCAAACAAAAGCCTTGAAAATTCACTATACGATGCAGAATTTTGTTGTCTGTCGAGCTGAGTACTTAAATTTTTACATTTCTCAAAATTAATTTTTGGGCTAATGTCCGGCTAGATTGGCAAAATACCCCTAAAGCTAAATTGAAAAAAGTTAAACGATTTCACTCATTATTCTTTGCAATAAAAGAAACAGATCAGTATATATCGTGGCTTACAAAATTCTATCCTACGCTCTTATATGGGTTTATGGTTTGGTGGCCTGCTTTAGAGAAGGGAACTTATATTATAATACTTCGAAAGGTGCAAAGAATGACCTAGATGTATATCATCTAGCGCATTTGCATAAGTATTCCGGTAGGTACATTTCTACATTTACTACCAGTTGAGCTGGTAGGTAGGGAAATTGCAGTAACTCGGCTCTTTGCAGTAACATGGCAACACCATTGTCACAAAAGTCTATACTACTCTCTTGTATTTGATCATCGTTTGGTTACAAAGAAACAACCGGCGCACCGCAGCCTATTGTCTTTCCGCCGTTTTTGTCAACTTGTTCCGACTTAACCACCAACAATTTCAGAACCTCTCAGAAAATAATTACAATAATTGTGTTACTTAGACAATTTGAATTGCTAAAATAAATAAAGATAATTTTTCGAATTTAAAATATTTAAACTAAAATTAATTAGTTCGTGCATAGAACTCTTTTACTTAAGCAAAAACAAAAAAATTAAGCCGAAAATTCAGCAGTTTTTATTTAACAAAAGCCCCCGCCAACGCTTTAAAATTACACAATCACCGCCTTTGCAGTGAACTCCATTCTAAGATGTAAGATGACTACACGTTTGGACGACTGGTTTCACGGAATCAAGGTGTTAAAAGTCAACAAGTCAACAATATAAAACCGGGCGGAATCTAAGGACTTTATCCCTATAGTGTTTTTCAAGCAGACATTTTGGCGTAAAAGAGTTGGCAAATTGATTGAGAATGAATGTAATTTCGACAAACAAATACTTTATTAGTCGAAGCGCTTTTCTAGCATTGAAGTCCTCTTTCCATAAGACAACAGCTCTAGACTGTCGGCAAATCTCTAAATAAGATATCTGAACAGTTCAATATTAGGATCTTTTGGGTCGTCCCTGGTCATTAAAACATTCTGGAGAAAATAAATGAATGAAATATTGCAAAGGTTGACATTACCTTATAGGTTCCACATGTCATCTCTTTATCCACATTTTAGAATTGCTAGCCTGTTTCAATTTTCTAGACTAATAAGGAACGACTTAACATTATGGAACGCCAGGGGTGAACAGGTTAATCTCAAAAGGTTCTCCTATTGCGTGGAACCGGAATATTTCCATAGGGATGGATAAGGAAGCCTCGGTAGAGGTGGAGGAACTCCGGCTGCCACTGTGGATGAATTGGATGCACCTGGCTTTGTGGGCTTTGGCAAATCCTTTTCGGAAGCAGGCACCTCAAAACGTTCCTTCAACGTTGAGTCGGAGTCTCTACAGCTCATGCCTAAAAGTGAGTGGCAGAGGCAGAAGAGGAGACGGGGAAAGGAAAGAGGCTGAGACGGCAGCGCACATTGTGTGTGAACGTCCAGCATTGGCTAGCATAAGACTCAGGACCACTGGTGGATGCCATGGGGGATATGAACAAATGCTAGCAATTACTACAGACTGCGTGATGAGAAAGAAGGCCGACAGTTACCAGTCGACAGTCTATCACTAAAGTCAAGATTAAGGGCTGGTTGTAGCACATGACTCCATGTAAGTAGGTTGCCGTAAATTACATTTCGGTTGCCTGTAATCATAGAGGACGAAAGGGGGTCCATAAGGGACCCATTATGAAAGTGGTCTGCTTCGATATTCCCCCTACATTACAAACATACAAATAAATTTTATCATATGTATGTATACCTAGGTATACTTAGTTATTTTGCAAACAACACCTTTAAAAATGATTTTTTATTTCTGGCTTTTTAAAATATATTTTTTTTAAATGTACTTACTATGTTCTATTTTTTTCCAATACTTACCAAAATTACATACATACATACATACATAGGTATGTGTTTTAAATTGATTACAAGGAAATTATAAATTTTTATGAAAATTTCAATAATTGTCAGGAAAGTATAAAAATAAATTTCAAGTGATTTAAGAGATATTATTTTTATAAAATTATTCTATTTTTAAGATCACACAACTTAATTTCAAAGAGGTCTTATGTGGCGCCAGGTATATGTACATATGTACACAATATACATAATTATTTATTTATTTTATTTTGCTTTGCTTTGCTTTGCTTTACTGCTACATACTAAACTAAACACTTTTATATATTTATTATATTTTTTATTTATTTAATATTTTTTCAACACACAAATGATCATGATTTAGTTCTCTAATAGATTTTGGAGACAGAGACACCGGCACAAATATTCACTCACACAGTTACACACGGCCAGCCACAAACAAAAATATTTAACCGCAAAAATAAATCGCACTATTGCTTAAAAAAATCATTAAATATAGATTTTGTTTTTGCTTACTTTTATTTATTTCAATTTTTTATTGTTATTAATATTTAATTTAATGTAGTTTCTATATCGATTCGAAAATAAAACTAGACGACAGTCAGACGGACACGTTTTCTAGATTCAATTCTAGATAAATGGATAATGGATGGATGGATGGATGGATAGACAGCAAGCCAGTCAGCCAGCCAGAAAAAAAACTGAAGCATACAAATGGCCAATAATCGTGTTACACAGTAAATTAAAGTTCTGTTCTGTTTGCTGTTGAACGAAATGATTGTGATTCACACCGACAGCCAGCAGTAACAGCATAAAAGGCAAAGAAGACGACAGACGATCTTAACGACAGACACCAAGCAACGCGAAAATGATATTTATTCAATGAACAAATAAAAAGTTTGAAAATGAAAAAAATATAGCAAATATAGGTATGAGTTTCGAAAGATCAAAAAAAATATCAATTTTTAATTTACAAGCACAAATTTTTAAATTGTTGAATTTCTATTGCAATTTTTAACAAAATTTCAGTTTGTTGTAGTCGATATTTTTTAAATAGTTGAAAATTTCTTTGACGGAATTCCTTAAAAACGTATTTAAAACCTCACGTGGTCTACACAAATTTTTTGACAAAATTGTTTGTTTTTTTGTTTTCTTTTCTATAAATATTTTTTATAAGTTTTGTGTTTTAATTTAACACTTTTTTGCTTTCTGTTTTCTGAACTAAAAACGCGCCACGATGTTATCTATTGGATACACAAACTCAAACTGAGCAAATATCGTAAAAGACTGGAGAATTTAAAAGAGCTGTTTGTTGAACAGCACTTCGTATTTGTGTGTGATTTGTTGGTGTCTGACTGACTGGCTCCCCATTTACGATCGTTATGATCGTTTTTATCATTATTATTTTTTTTTAATTTTCCTACGGCAAAGTAGCGATTGACTAAAGCGATCCAAATGTGTTACAGTGGGCGAAAAGAAATAAAAATATACATATGTATATAAATTTCACATGACGGTAAGAATTTATTTTTTCTACTACCAATTTTCACCATAGAATCTGCAGTCACAAATTTAAGATATCAAATCAAAATTACGGTCAATATCATAACTCAACTTATAAACTAAAACATCACAACAGGGATGCCAACATTTGGAACCGAAAATGCGTGAGAAAATTTTCAAAATGACTTAAAAAGGCTAAATAAAGGTGATGGTTTCAGTGGCAAGTCATTATTTTTTAAAAACCGCAATAATGGGCTAAAATATGTAAAATATTTTGTTCTGGCTAAAGAAATTTTTATGCGTTTGGAATAATACACCTGGGGCTAAATAGAACCCGAAAAGGTATAAATAAATCTGCAGAAATTAAAAACTTGGCGATAGCTACTAGTTAACCAATTTTTTAGGAATTATCTTGTTTCTGCACTTTAACTTGTCGGTAACTCAAAACTTTAACGTGAATAGTTTCTATGATTTTCGACCAATTAGCAGGTGAAGTACTGAAAGTGATCTTAGCGTCAATGATTTAAAACGGATCTTGCTATATTCACTAGAAGAAACGAGATACATTTTTGCTACAGCCCCTAAATGGAGTGGAACTCAAGTTACCTCACATGGCAAAATATCTAGATAGCAAACTGTCTGTCAATAGGCCGACGATAAAGCTACTCTATGAAGCACTGGCTTGATGGCCTAGGAGTTAGTTAACGATATTCTGCACACCTCAGCTGCGGGTGCTATTCGCACTACACATCAAAGCACTTTTCACTTCGGTCATGCGACCATTTTGTACTGTGCTTTGACAATCACTGGTAACCCACATCCATGCCAGTTAGAAGATTAGAAGTATCATTGGGCATGTCGTCCTTGATACGTCATCAGTGGGACGTGCTTGAAGACGAATAAAAACCGAATATTGGAGTTGGGAGAGGCGTCTTATTTCCTCAATTTCAAACTAGGATAAAATTCAGGCTGCAAAACCAATACAGGATCGTTCAGGCCGCAATATCAGCCAACTTTAATCAGAAACTACAGCGAGCCGCGCAGACTAGATGATTTAACTATATCACCTATACAATCTCGAGGACAGATGTGAGCTCTACTGGGAGGCAACTGCGTCGTTGATGTCACTCAAAGAGATTAAATCTCCTATATAATATCTTCTGCAGAAGTTGTAAGGAAACACTTTCTAAGGCTACAAAGCATTGCACATCTATCGGTGGGCGAAAAGACATTACTCGCATACATTCATTTATTCGGGTTCCTGGATGGTTTTGCACTAAACCAAGTGTGGATCTGCAGGAACCTTAAGGATTGTCCTGTGCAAACTAAGCTAACAACACGATTACAATAACTGATTCTCCTTAATGCTTTGAACATATAAACAGCAGCAGCTACAGGACTACAAAAGACGTTAGCTTCATACAGAATATAAAATGTAACTCCAAAATATTGTGTGATTTTCGTTGTTTTTGGAAATTTTTCAAAAGGAAAATTATCAAAATGTTTTAATGAACTATCACCATATTTAGCGATTTTATAGTATCAAAAAATACTTCAATAAGAGTGTAAAAACAACGGCTTATGTCCCAAAAACTATCCAAGTAGTTACGTAGTTTACCTTAAACAGAATTGTTGACATTAAAGATTTATTAGAATTAAAAATATAAAAAAATATCAATGCCCTCCCTGGCACTATTAACCTTTTTATATATATTTTTTCCAAATTTTATTTATTTTTGCAAGTTTTTAATTTTTTACTACGATGATAACTACGATGATAAATTTCCTCTGCTAGTATGTAAACAGAAGTATTGAGTACTATTGAGTACCCAATTGAAAAGTCTTGAGTTGTATTTAGTAATTTAAAGTAGTAGAAATTGCCAGCACTATTCATTATTAATTTATTTATATTTAAAATTTTTTAATTTATGTTATATATATACCCTTCACCACTGGTGGAAAGGGTATATAATGGGTGATTTTTTTGAGGTTAGGATTTTCATGCATTAGTATTTGACAGATCACGTGAGATTTCAGACATGGTGCCAAAGAGAAAGATGCTCAGTATGCTTTGACATTTCATCATGAATAGACTTACTAACGAGCAACGCTTGCAAATCATTGAATTTTATTACCAAAATCAGTGTTCGGTTCGAAATGTTCAAATGTGACAAATTTTGTTCAGCGATGAGGCTCATTTCTGGTTGAATGGCTACGTAAATAAGCAAAATTGCCGCATTTGGAGTGAAGAGCAACCAGAAGCCGTTCAAGAACTGCCCATGCATCCCGAAAAATGCACTGTTTGGTTTGGTTTGTACGCTGGTGGAATCATTGGACCGTATTTTTTCAAAGATGCTGTTGGACGCAACGTTACGGTGAATGGCGATCGCTATCGTTCGATGCTAACAAACTTTTTGTTGCCAAAAATGGAACAACTGAACTTGGTTGACATGTGGTTTCAACAAGATGGCGCTACATGCCACACAGCTCGCGATTCTATGGCCATTTTGAGGGAAAACTTCGGAGAACAATTCATCTCAAGAAATGGACCGGTAAGTTGGCCACCAAGATCATGCGATTTGACGCCTTTAGACTATTTTTTGTGGGGCTACGTCAAGTCTAAAGTCTACAGAAATAAGCCAGCAACTATTCCAGCTTTGGAAGACAACATTTCCGAAGAAATTCGGGCTATTCCGGCCGAAATGTTCGAAAAAGTTGCCCAAAATTGGACTTTCCGAATGGACCACCTAAGACGCAGCCGCGGTCAACATTTAAATGAAATTATCTTCAAAAAGTAAATGTCATGGACCAATCTAACGTTTCAAATAAAGAACCGATGAGATTTTGCAAATTTTATGCGTTTTTAAAAAAAAAAAAAGTTCTCAAGCTCTTAAAAAATCACTCGTTATAAGTTTGTCATTCCTTGTGTATTTTCTACAAAATTCATTTCCGACCCCATAAAGTATATATATTCTATATTCTTATACATAGAGAAGTTGATTAAGCGATGTCCGTCTGTCCGTGTTCGGGTTGAAATGTCATTTGCCAAGGCACCAGAAGAGATACAAAAAATTTAAGCACACTAATCTGTCAGGCATAGTTTCGAAAATTTTGGTATTACAATTCAGCAACATCAGATCATTCCTTTGGAGGCTGCGGGCCAAAAACCACGCCCACCTATATTTTTTTACGTTTTTTTCTAATTTTTTTCGGCTTTAATGATTCTCTTTTGCCTTTTTTTGTCAAATAAATATTAGACTGCTACAGGTATATCGCAAGGAGTGCCTACAGATCTCGAGGGATCAATAACCCCCTGCGAGGGTCGATTTTTGTTTGTTTTAAGATTGGTAGGGTTTTTCTGCTTTAAAAAATTAAAAATTTTTTTTCAAAAATATTTACAAACAAATTTACAAAACATTTTCAAAAAGATATTTTACAGAAAAAAATTCGAAAAAAAAAATTTTAAATTTTCCAAAAAAATTTCGAATACGATTCTACAAAAATTTTTTAAAAAAAAAATTTTTAAAAACAATTTCCGAAAACCTAAAACAAAAATTTCAATATTTCTTTGAAAATGAAAATGATGACTGAACATAACATATATTTAATATTAAGAATATACATATGTATGTATGTATGTTTGTATGTATGTTTGTATGTATGTATGTATGTATGTATGTATGTATGTATGTATGTATGTATGTATGTATGTATGTGTGTATAGAGTAACATATTTTTTTAAATGCGTTTGATTTTTAAATAGATGAGATCTCTGTTTTAAAAATAAAATATACACGTTTATAGGTAAACGATTATTTTGAATGATTATTATTAGCTACATGGCTGCACGACCACCGTTGTGGCTGTCGTCAACTTAGGCTAATTTCTATTTTATTCAACAAAAGAAAATGTCACAAAATTGTAAATTACAAATTCATATACAAACAAAAAGTTTTGGAGGAAATATTTATAAGTTTTTTAAAAAGTTAGTTAATTTTATAAAAGCAAAATACATAAGTATTTCCACAACAATGTCAGATTTTACGATGTAGCTGTCGTCTTCAATATCATTAAGTAGCTGACAACACGGCGACAATTGTAGCCAACAGAATTTGTTTTCATTTGTCTTCTATTTCTTTAAACCATGAATAATGAATTTTTCTCATACGACTTAATTTAAGTAAAGAGTCAACAATATGTCTGTATAAATAAAATCACCGTGGTGAAGGGTATAGTAAATTCGGGACGGCCGAATATAGCACTTTTACTTGTTTAAATTAATTACAAAATTTTTTTAAATAATTTCCAAACGTAATTATTTCTCGTTTCTTTTTGTGGCAACGCTGTTTTTGCTGTTTAGAAAAAAACATATTTTAATAATTCCGCAAACTTCAAACCAAGGAATATTTAACAAGCGAGTAAGGGAGAGGAAATATCTGGAAAAAAATTGATATGGATTTTGACAGTAATATTTATTTTATTCTCTCTTAAAATACATGATTAATGTCAAACTCCATATAAAAAATTGACAAAATGACGATTTAATATTAGCTCCGCCATGCGCTGCCACCTTATAAAGTATGCCTTGCTTCAAACATTTTTGAAAAGGAATCAATTATTTTTTGCTTTACTTTTTTTTTTGTATGGCAGCTGTCAAAAATTCTTTTATTTTTTTTTTTTTTAAATTTGAAAAAAAGAATAAAATTGTAATTATTTAAAAAAAAATATTTCAAACTTAAAAAAAAAATTCAAAACACTAGCAGAAAAGGGAAGAAAGAATTACCTTGTATAATTATATCATGTCTGATATTGTTGTAGAAATCCATATTTTAATTTTATAACAATAAAACAACTTTTTCAACTTTTATCATGTCAAAACAAATAAATTTATTTGCTCAAAACCAAGGCGTATTTATGTACGTTACACGGTAGCATCGCTAGAGCTTAAATAAAACAATACAACAACAGGCAGTTTTGTTTGTGTAATCAGCTAGAGAATGTCATAGAAACATAAAACAAAAATACAAAATAAAAAGTTTTGAAATTTTACCACAATTAAAAATACACTTTTTTTAAGATAAAAAACAAACAAACTCACAATACGAATAAAAAACTCTGGACACAGCTAAAATCTCACTTTTAAACTATTACTTAAGCACATTAAAAAACAATCATTTTTTAGAAGTTTTCAACACAAACAATTATTTTGTTAAGAAAAATTCTTTGTATGGAAATTCACTATAAAGAAATGAATATACACTAACATTGATACGAAAAAGCTGTATTGTTTAAATGAATTCATAATAGGGGCTTCATTTTATAGAAGTTCACTATAAAGAGAAGTTTCAGTGTATAAACAAATTTTTGACATTCTCTGGCGCAAATATAAATCGAGCATAAAATAGTCAGCTGCCATAGTGATGCCACCTGGTTAAATGCGTCTTGCTCAAAACCTTCTGATTGTAAACCAATTTGTAATTTTTAATTTTGTGATATTCTCTTTTGTTTAAAAATAGAAATAAGCCTAAGTTGGTTACAGCCACAACGGTGGTTGTGTACCAATGTATCTAGTTATAATGGCTTGAAACTAATTGTCTTCATATAAATGTTATATTTTAGTTTTGACAGCTTGTAATCTGCTGTCGTCTATTTTTGATTTAATGCATAATAGTTATCAGTCGTGTTTGGAAATTTAAGGTCATATTTATACATATTAAAAGGTAATTTTGACTTACTCTCGTATTCAAGGTATATTTATTTTACTAGGTAGTGGCGTCCCTACAACAAATACAACAATACAAGAACAACATGGCATTTTGTTGTTGCTTTGTAGTTCGAAATGTCAAAAAACATAGGAGAAAATTGAGAAGGCCTGTATGTGTTTTATTGCCTTTTCACTTCTACACTATAAAATTTCTGAACACATACAACTTTTGACATGTCGAACTACTAAATCAGCTGGGTGGACGACACTACCTAGTAAGATAAATATACCTTGCTCGTATTTGTTTTTTTTTATATGAAAATATTTTTATTTTAATTGCCCCACAGTGGAATATTGTTTTGATAGCTTTTGGTTTGGCGCTATATAGCGTGGATGATCATTTATACCAGCAAACACTCATACTTACATGTAACAACCGAATGCCGGTAAAATAAAAAAATTGCATTCGAACTCAAACTCTCTGAAAAACAAGAAGAAAAAAGTAAATACACAACGTTTTTTACTGGATCATTAAACAACAACAACAAAATAACTAAATTTAACTCAATTCATTCATAAATTTTATATCATTATAAAAAAAATATTGAGTCACTTTTACTCTTTTCTAAAGCTCTCCGCGCTCCTGTCACCCCTTTGCTGCTCAATGACCCCGCAAAACTCTTGAATCAAATGATTATGGAATGATTTTGTTCTTTATTATTTTATCATTTAGGCGAAAAAAAGAAAGAAAAACGACGGGCTAAAAGATTTTTTTATTCTTTTAATTTCTTTGCAAGATCTATTGATGGGAATAATGAAAGTCTGATTTCATTAGTGTGAGTATGTGTGTATGATTGTTTTGTTTTCTAGTGGCTTTTAGTTTTTTATTGTTTTTTTTTAATTCTTTTTTTTTTTATCAAAATTATTGTCAATTGATATGAAAGCCTGACACTGGCGCTAACATTGCGTTCGTGTTACAAGTACAACTATTGACTGTTTGTTTTTTGTTGTTGTGTTGTCATTGCTGCTATTGTTGTTGTCGTTCTTGTTGTCTTTTTATAGTAGGAACATGTTTGTAGTATTCAATTAATTTCTTCCTCTGTATGACGCTTGTTATTTTTATTTCTTCAATCAATTCATTTTTTTTTTTTTTGTCTATTGTATTTTCCATATCATGGGATGACTTCGGTTGGATGATTGAAGGTCCAGTAAGTTTGTCGTTAAGTTGGTTACGCGCATTAATTTAAAAAAAAAGTATGTATTATAAATGATAATGAATTAGTAATTAAATAATTCCAGGAGATTATAAAAACCGAGATTAAATTACTTTGTTTGTTTTTATCATAATTACTAATTATTATGGTTTAAACAAAGTTCGGAATCTTGGTTGTTTTGTATTCAAACGAGTAACTGTGCTCCTTTATCATAGTGATTTTAGATATTCCCCTATACTCTTATGTTTGCAGAGGCGAATCCTGAATGCTCTTTTTGTTAAAAAAAAAGCTTTTCTGAGTAAACGCTTTTACCAAGAAGCTTTCCATTGTAAACGCTATAACATATCACTGCCATTTATGGACCGATTTAGCTGATTTTCAATAAAAAAAAATATTTGAAATTATATCTGACAGATTGGTATAATAAGAATTTTCATACTTTACTTGGGGTCTGCAGAAACGATATTTGAAACCAATTCGGCTTCCCTTTGTATAAGGATCCAGAATATATGTACATATGTTTGTACATACCTATATACCTTGTTGTGTCCAGCTGCTGTAAAGGGTGGTGTGAAAATTATTCAAAATACATAAATAATTTAATTAACGTAGCAGAAGTTGGTGAAGTTTAGATTTCTAATTATTTTTAAAAGTCGCATTCGTACGCACGGTGGTTTAAAAACTTTTTATTTTGGAAATAATCATGCGCTACATGAACCACAAAAGATATTGTAATGAAATTTCACAGGGTTACAACAGAAATGTTGTGGGTAAGTCCAAAATTTTTTGGTTACAATTTTTAATGAAATTTTAATGAAAATGTTATAATTTAGTGAAATTACGACTTTTTAGTAAACTTTCGATTTAACGGTAGTTTTTAGTTTACAAGGCATAAACAACACACAAATAAAAATTGTAGAAGTTAAAATTATACTCCTGGTAAAAAGTATAAAAAATGGCCACTATGAAACGTGAAATTAGCGTTATTTCATTTTATTACGAATTTTATTAATTTGCAAACAATTTAAAAAAAAAATTACAACTACTCCCTTTGATCCTCTCGACTTGAGACATTGAGCACATTCAAAACTAATAGTAGTCTCACTCACTATTGCCAGATTTGCTGATTTCTCTGCATTTTGCTGATTTTTCATTGTAAAATTGGCTAGGTGAGATTTGCAGATTTTTGTCAACTTTTTCCGTTGAATAAAAATTCTTCAGACGTTGAAACTTTACCTTAAAAACATCAGAACATGTTGTGTACCTGCAAATCTCATTAGCTTTGAATCGAAGGCATTCTAAACTGTTTAGTAGATCTATACGAACCATAAAGTTTTTTTTGATAAACGTAGTTGTATATTCTACAACTAAAATAATGTTAGGCAATTTAAGTTGACATTCAAGCAATTGAACAAGTGTTTAGCGAAGTTAGTCTCAATGAAACCAAACAAGAAGTCATTACCAGAAATTTTATATAGTAAAAACTTCCTAAAATTTAATAAAACCAATTTTTTCATTACTCCAATTGAGGCACTCGATGCTAGTCTACCAGTCTAAGGGTTGCGGGTTCGATTCCCGCCAAAGACTTTGGGTGTTTTCTGCAGAAAAAGAAGAAGCTTCGCATATTTACGTGTTTTGTTATTTTATCAGATTTTTTGCCGATTTAAAAAAATTTATCCAGATTTTGCAGAATTTTTAGCCCAATTTTGAAGATTTTATAGGTAAATTTTCTGGCAACATTGGTCTCACTACAATTGTGTGAGCATAAAATATGTATTTTAAATTTTGCCCATGGGTACTTTGGAGTACGGAGATTACAAAGGTTTCAGTAACTTAAATTTTGCTTAAGTCAACTTAAGAAATTATTCTTTATGCCACAGAATTATTGAAATATATATGTATGCCCTTATTCAAATTTTATATGGAAATTTTGTTTTAAAGTACACTTCAAGTAGACTTTATTTTTTTTTTTTATTTCTCGACATTTTTAGTCCTAAATAACATCTATAGGTACATACCTAAGCATGTATGTACATATGAATATTTATTACTAGAATAAAATAGTGCTTTTAGACCAGACAATATTTAAAATTCGTTGCCGTTGCCAAGGTTATTTATTAATTATCATTGTTAAATAGTCAAACATATGTATGTATGTACGTACATTCATCCCTTTATTAAGTTTTTATTAAAATAAAAAATGACTTGTTTAATTTTATTACAACTTATTTTGCAAAGCAATCATTTTTAAATGATCTTAATTTCTAAGAATTCTTTTGGACACCACTACAGCAAAGACACTAGCGAAACACTCAAGAAAATAATTTACAAGTAGTCGTTGTCGTTTTGGTCATATGTAATTGTGTTGCACACATGTGGACAAAAAATGGGTTTGAAAAACAACATCTGATCTAAAATTTAATAGAGTTTACTATTCAAGCAAAGTTTTTAGCGCCATCTGTCAGAAATTTGTGCACGATAGCTTTCTAAACAAGTTATTGTTTGTTGTGTTTTAATAATACCGAATTGGTTATTATTGTTTTTTTTTTTTTTTGATTCTGTCCAAAAATTGGTAAATGGTAAAGATGCGAAACCAAAGTGCAGGGTATGATTGCCTTAGCTTCCTCCAAAATCTGCAACACGACCTGTACCTTCGTATAGGCAGTAAGACTCCAAATTCAGCCAGGTAAAAATTAAGAAGAGTTTAATGGTGCTCCTCCAGAAAAAAAAACTTGAGTTTAATGGTTCTCCTCCAATGAAAAAAGTTGAGTTTAATGGTTCTCCTTCAGTTAAAAATTGAGTTTTAAAAATGGTGCTCCTCCAATGTCCGACTTATTTATTTAAAATTCATAATTCATGGCTGATTAAAGCAACCACTAATACAGTACAACAGTACAGCTATTCGAGGACGCCAATCAGCCAGTGTGAATAAGACGTAAACCACTCGAAGGCCGAGCAACAAGGACGTCCTGATTGACTTTAAGCGATAATGACAATGACGCGCGCATGTGTTCCCCAACCCAGAGCTACTTTACGACTCTCCCGAATTGGTTAAGCAAAGACTATTCCAAACCTTTAATGACAGAATTGTAAAAATCAATCGCTGTGTGAAAGACCAAAACAATTCAGGTGTCAAAATTGGTGGGGAATTGTTTATGAATATATAATTTTGATTTCATTGAAAAATTAAGTATTTGTGACGTTTAAGAAAACAAAGTTTATCCGCAACTTAAAAAATAAACATAATAAAGAAACACTAAAAATTATGAAGTTTAACAATTTAAATTATTTGCAACTATTTTTCTGTTCTCTTCTGTACATACATATGTATGTATGTACGTACAATGGACATAAGTGTTTAAAGCGTACACAAACCCAATGACCTTAAAGATCATGTCTTATTTGTAAGAAACCAACAAAAACTGATGATGTTGCTACTGTTGCTGGTAACATTTGGCTGCTGCTAGTGACAGCGAATGCTGATGTTGCAAGCATAACAAAACCAAGCTGTTTCAGTGACAACAATGTAATAAATCGCATCATTAGTTTTAACTTGTTGTTGTTGATTTGTACTATTGTTTTTGTTATTGTATTGTGTTGTTATTGTCATTCATGTATGTATGTATTATTGTTGTTGCTTATAGTGTATCAAATGCTGTGAAAATTGTTGTTGTCATGGTCGTGTATTTTTTTTTTGTGATTTGTTTTTGCTCTTGTTGTCGTGTTTATGTTTAAAATAAAAATTATTTTTCCCCTTTTTTTATCCAGCACAAAAAAGACGCCGACGCCAGTTGGCGGCAAATTGTGGCGACACGTCTGGAGCGTGCGGCATATTAGTATGTCCCGTGTACCAAAACAACACTAAAAAGATCAACAAACATCAATACAGCAACTAAAACAAAAACTATAATAAAATCAAGAAAAAAAAACGGCAAGCAAACGAACCAACAATCAAATTGACTGGCTCGTGTTTTTTTTTATTTTTTAATAGCTACAACAAATAAGTGCTTACGATAAATCGGTTGAATATGTGTGAAACTGAATTGTATCATTATCATCATACAGACAGTAGATCGATCGATTAGTCTGTCTGTCGTTACCCGCATCTATTCCCCTTAATAAGATTTAACTATTACAACAGCAGCAGCAGCAACAACATCACCAATAATACGAGAAGTAACAAAAGATAGGTAAAAGGAAATAAAATCTTTTTAAGAAAATCTTGACATCACCATAATGACGCCTTACTTGAATGACTGACTGACTGACTGGCTACCAGACAGCTTAGCAGCCTTTTGGCTGCTCATATTAAAAAGACTTTATTGATACTTGTACAAAAAAAGGGATGATATGTACATATGTATGTATCTATATGATAATTTATTTTATTTAGCATTATGGCGGTAAAATTCTCATGAGATATTTTTTACAGTGGTCAATCATGCCCTACGATCGGTAACAGCTGATTGTGTTTTATAAAACTGAGGTATTGAAACCTTATATGTACATGTTAGCTCTGAATCATTTTTATTCCTTTTAAATTTATTTAAATAAATATTGTGTAAAAATAGAAACAGAAATTATTTATTTTTCATCAAAACAATAATAGCTTCCCCATAGTAATCAATTACAAATTATTATTTTTTTTTTTCATTGGTGTAGCAGGTCACATTTTCTAGGGGGCAAAGGCTTTTTTATTGAAAAATAATATTAAGAAAATAAATATATTGTACAATTTAAAAAAAATTCTGTAGGGGACAACAGCAAGTCCGGAGGGAGCATTTCACCCTTAGAATGGTCTTTCTACGCCAATGGTTTTTATCAACACGATTAAAGATATTTATTATTAAATTTTGATTCCTTATAATAATTTAGTTTATTTACAATATTTATTTATTTTTTATAAAAAGTTATGAACACAAAAAAAAATATTTTCACCAATTAAAGGTTTTAATTGTTTTCATATTAAAATGTAATTAAATAATTAATTCAATTATTTGTTTAATTAGGATTTTTAGTTGTTGTTCTGTTTTAAACAAATAGTATATACTTAACTCAATTAAAAAATTAATTGAACTTTATTTTAAGCCGAATAAAATCTTTAACTGGCGCAAAAAGAATTTTCTGTGAAAATTTCTATAATTAATTAATGTGTTTTATAATTAAGTTTTTACGCTCTAGGTCTTTTTATAAAAATATTTCAATTCACTTTTATTTTTATATTAGATATTTCGCTACACCATTGGGTAGCATCATCAGGAAATGGAAAAAGTTTTATAATATTTAAATGAATGAAAATATTAATATTACATTTTAAAATTAATATTAAAATTTAATATTTTCATTCATTTAAATATTATAAAACTTTTTCCATTTCCTGATGATGCTACCCAATGGTGTAGCGAAATATCTAATATAAAAATAAAAGTGAATTGAAATATTTTTATAAAAAGACCTAGAGCGTAAAAACTTAATTATAAAATTATTAAAAAGGTCAAAAATTATAATAATTGTTTATTAATTAATGTGTTGTTTGTATGAAAAGTACGATATTTTTTGAGTGATTCCTTTACAAATTTTCTAATTGAACCGCTAGCCTGTAATACAGAAACAGCACATAAGTTTTTTTTATAAATAATCAAATTATAAGTAAGAAATTAAGTAATATATAAAAGTCATATAAATCCGTATTAGAAATTGCAGGCGCAAATGAACCTGGATTAAAAAAAATTTGTCCGAACTGTTTATCAACATAAAATACATATGAATTTTAAAGTAAGGCTTAATGCATTAAACACATAGACAACAGCAAGCTACCGACTACAACCAGTCAAAACTAAAACACACACGTTTATATGAAGACGATTATATTAAAGCTATCATAACTAAATGGCTACACCACGACAGTTGTTCCTGTAGCCAACTTAGGCGAATTTCTATTTTTGTAAGCGACAATAAGCACTGAGAGGAAGGGAGAAAAATATATTCATTTATTCAACCAAAGGGATTCAAACAAAATTAAAAAACTATAAATTCAATTGAAATCAAAAAGTTTTGAGCAAATAAATATATGTACTTACATATGTATTTGTTTTGATGTACATATCATCCTATAAAACGTAAAACCATGTAACTACATTTTTCGATTTTACCGGAGAGGGAAGAAGCTTAATAAAATATTTATGTAAGTAAGCAACCTGAAAAAAAAGTTTCTTCAAAACTGACATAAAATTAGCATCATCTATATTTTCACAAAATATTAAGTTAATATGAACGTGCATATTTACATGGTACACAATATTCAGTAAAAAATCCTATTTTGAAATTTTTGTTATTTACATGGTTTTGCGTTTCATATGACGATATATAATATATACACGCAAAACGTATCGAATATATTCTCGAAGGCAATATCATAAACAAATGCCCTAGTCAAGTAGGTATGAAGCTGATTATACGGCGACGATTGTAGCGAACGGCGTTTGTAGTCGTATTGCCGCTGTCGTCTATATGTCGTATATGTTTTACGTTAAAAAAATATTGTTTTTTTTCCAAATTAGGTGATAAATTTTAAAGAAAAGAAGGGAAAAATTTTCGATGCCTGCAGAATTTTTATTTGTAAATATTAAAAAAAGGTCAAACAAGTGGAAAATTTTCGGTGGTAATAAACTTCGTTCTTACCAACTGACAGATGATTGAATACTATTTTTTCGTATTCCTAACCTTTTTCCATTTTTCCTTAAAATTAATCCCATAATTTGTAAAAACTATTCTTTTAACTTAGAGCGAGAAAATACCGAATTTAAGCCTTACTTCAAAATTCATTTGTATAAAAAATTAAATAATTAATTTTTTTGTTATAAAAAATAAATAAAATAAATAATTTTTAATAAAATATATTTTTTAACATATATTTTTTAATAAAAAAATATATTTTATAAAAAATTTTTTTATAAAAAAAAATTAAATATAAAAAAATATATAATATAAGAAAAATATACATATTTTTTTATTAAATAAAAATAATATAAAATATTTTTTTATAAAAAAATAAATGTCTTTTATTTATAATAAATTTTTTTTATAAAAAAAATTATATTTTTAAAGCCCTTATAAAAAAAACCGTTTATACTTTTGTACAGAGCAGATTCGAAGTCCATTTCGATCAGCTATTTAAATATTCAAAGAAGTTTGTCCATCATTCTAAATAGCGATCTTAAATCTTTGACTTAGATATTAAAATGTTGTCAGCCAAAACAAAAATGTAAAAATTCTCCAAATTTTGGTTAATGGGTTAGTCATCATAAAATAATCGATTAATTTGTTAACCAAAAATAGTACAGGGCAGAATCAAAATATTTTCGAAATAATTCATCCTATTGTAAATATTTATTTGATATTCATACATACATATGTACATAATTTTAAAGTGAATCAGCAACAAAAAACGATCTAATAGCGGAGTTCAGTGTTGGATGCAAATGGTCTTGTGAAAGTGCAATATCGAGCCTCCTGACTAATAATTATTCAGTTTTTGTTTCCTCTTATCTCCAGTCCCAAAAAATAGCAAGCATCCTTCATTGTTATTTAAAAGTCCTCTTTTAATTCGCATAAAAATGTTTCTAAATCTTTTGAATCTGTGGCAGCAACTAAGCCGTCGTCTACATACATATAGAGCAAGTATTAACTTCTTGCTTTCTTTATTTCGTTTGTAAAGGGTGGTTAAATTTTAAGGACCGATGTTGATTTTTAATATTTAGGAAATTATTGTCATTTCTTTTTATTTTGATACTATTGGTATGTTTCAATTATGTATGGAACAAAATATCGGCAAAATGGCCACTCTGACCTCGGCGGCACACCTCCATTCGATGCTCCATATTTTCGATGACGCTGAGGCATAATTGAGGTTCTATGCCGTTAATGTGCCGAATTATCTCATCTTTTAGCTCTCGAATTGTTGCTGGCTTATCGACGTATACCTTTTCTTCAAATAACCCTAAAGAAAGAAATCCAACTGTGTCAAATCACATGATCTTGGCGGCCAAATGACATCGCCACCACTTGAGCTAACACGGTCATTGAATTTGTAGCGCAAAAGAGCCATTGTTTCGTTAGCTGTATGGCAAGTGGCACTGTCCTGTTGAAACCACATATCGTCCAAATCCCTAACTTTCAATTCGGGCCATAAAAAGTTCGTTATCATCTTATGAAACGTTTCTTCGATTGCATTAACCGATTGCATTAACCGATAAGGGAATTGGTTTCTCTTACCTACCTTCGATGACATCAATTGCTCCTTCATGGTAATCTAACAAATCACGCATCTTGCGTTTGCAGACAGGATAATCAATTTCATTTTGAAGAGGACTAATGTGTTTCGAAAAATTATTTTTTAAAGTTTTCTGGGCTCATAACATTTTATGATCTAAGTTTTATTAAGTCTTATTGAGAATGAAAAAATATGACAAACTCAAAATACATAAAATACAAAATATTACTGTGTTATAAAACAATTAAAAGGTTAAATAACATAACACATTAATTCAACAGATATTTGGTGTTGAGAATGAAAAAATATGACCAAGGTATATTTATCTTACTAGGTAGTGTCGTCCGCCCAGCTGATTTAGTGGTTCGACATGTCAAAAGTTTTATGTGTTCAGAATTTTTATAGTGTAGAAGTGAGAAGGCAATAAAACACATACACGCCTTCTCAATTTTCTTCTATGTTTTTTGACATTTCGAACTACAAAGCAACAACAAAATGCCATGTTGTTCTTTTATTGTTGTATTTGTTGTAGGGACGCCACTACCTAGTAAAATAAATATACCTTGAATATGACGAACTCAAAATAAATAAAATACAAAATATTACTGTGTTATAAAACAATTAAAAGGTTAAATAACATAACACATTAATTCAACAGATATTTGGTGTTCTGATTTTCACGTTTTTATATTTATGTGATTCACACAATTTCAAATTCCAACATCAAAATAAATTTTTTTATTTTCTGGAGCTTATCCAAAAGAAAATAAAAACAGTAACTAACAGAAAAAAAACCTGCAAAAAATATTTCAGAGGATTTTATTATTGAGTTATAGCTATATAAAAACAAACTTAAAAAGGAAGTATTACTTTACATTAAGAAATGTTCTTAAATGTATGTAAAATAATATACTCTTTGTATGACTTATTCATTTTGCTTCTCTTCTATCATTATAAACTCCTCCTTCTCCACTATATCCTTTATATCCACCATCTCCTCATCCATCACCATTGCCTCTTCCTTTTCTCCTTCTCCTTCCCCATCCCCATCCTTCTCATCACCCTCCTCCTTACCTTCCTCTTCCTCTTTTTCATTTGCATTTTCTTTTTCAGATACTTTTTCTACCGGACTTTCAATTTTACGGTGCTTCTTTTTGTGCGAATAAAAAGCACTAGGAGATGTAAAAGTTTTATCACATTCGGGACATTTAATTTTTTCATTTAGAAAGTGTTTCCTTGTATGACGCTTAAGATCAGATTTATATTGGAAGGATTCTTCGCAGAAGGAACAATCATATACAAGTTCTTGACCGTCACTTTTTTGTCCATGACGCTTTTTTTTATGCAAGTACAAACCACCTCGAGATGTATAATTTTGTTCACATTCGGAACATTCATATATTTTCGTGTGTAATTCCTTGCTACCATTCAAATGCTTTTCTTTATGATATTTTAATTCAAACTGTTGCTGAAACGCTTTGTCGCAAATCGAACAAACATAAGGTCGTTCTCCTGTATGTACTCTTATGTGTCGTTTTAGGTCATCAACACGCACAAAAGGTTTTGTACAAAACTCACACTCGTGTAATACTACGGCCTCTTTATGGCTATTCATGTGTCGGGATAACGATTGTATATGAGAAAAAAAATTGCCACAAACACGACACTTATAGGCTTTCGAATTGGGATGTGACTCTCGAACGTGATAAACTAGATCTTGTTGGCGTTCACAATACTGTAAGCAAAAGTAATAAAATTATTAATCATAAGTTATAAAAAGAAACACATCTGATAAATATTTACAACTTGACATATGGCGCAAGTAAAGTTAGTTAATAAAGGACTTGAAACTCGTGGCTGTTTATGTCTATATCCAGACATAGGTATAGCATTTCCAGCTCTCCTTTTGGATTTCTTTACATCATCTTTAACTTTATGAGCAGTTATTTTAGTAGTTATTGTAGCTGTTTCTTCAGTATCACCATCACTTGTTACTAATGCCTCAAACAAATCTTTTTCCAAATCACCTATATCATCACTAATTTTACTTTCAGCAAGATTTTCGTCTTTTTTTAACAACTCCTCTTCAAATTCAGAAATTTCCTCAACAAATTCTTCAATTTCTTTGATTTCTTCAGGTTTTTCTATTTTCTCTGAAAATGTTTTATTTTCCTCTTTTGAAGCAGTTTTATTCTCCTCTCTAGCCATATTCTCTAAAATATCCACATCTTGAGGATAGTCAAAAACTTCTTCTACTTCGAATAGTACACTATCTTCTGGTAATTCATTGTCTGTAAAATTGTGTTCGGATTCACATGGCTCGTCTACATCTTGATAGCCTTTTAACTTGTTGGCCAATCTTCTTAAAACCTTATCTGCTTTTCGTACTTGTATGAAAAAATAATATAATGCGGTTATTTTACTAAAGCATTCTTTGCAAACTTTCAACGGAAGGTCTTCATTTTCAGTTATCTGGAAATTATGTATAACGCTCGTTAAATGTTAAATTTAATTTTTAAATTATTACACACTTCTATATTGGTTGTTTCAACTAGCATTTCTTTTATGTTAAGAAAACTTCCTTGCATTACATCCATTACACTCATCTTCTCCATATCTACATCATCTTCAGTTGTGTCTATCAAGCAAGTCCTGCACAACTCCCAATTGTTTACTTCACTCAAGTTCAACTGCTCTTTAGTATTTTCTTTAAATTCCAATACATTTTCATAATATGTAATTTTACGCATATATTTACTCATTTTAAATATTGTTTTATGTTATCGCATTTAAGAAATATTTAAAGAATATATTTTTGTAAATTTATCTACTTTTTTGACAAGTGGTCATTTGTTTGTAAACAAGTAAACGCTGCTTCTTCCTAGAGCTGGCAAATAATCGATAGTACTATCGATGCAATAGATGGTTATGTTTTCATTGGATAGTATAGAGTAAATTTACAGAACCACCCTAATCACATATAAAATTATATCCCTTACGTTATTTTTGTGTAACTGCAACTTCGACAGTATCCGAAAGCAAAGCATGAACCATTATTTCAAACAGAAGATCAGGCTGAAAAACAAAGTATGTTAATATTTTTGAAGTAAAAACTTCTTAAAAAAAAACTTCTGTCCTACTCAAAAATCGTTTCAAGATGCCACAATATCATACAAAATAAGATTTTGGAACTCTGATCGCATGGAAAAATACTATTTTATGATTATTTTCAAAAGATTATCAAATCGTACAGACTGTCAAAAAATCTGTCACACACATACACTTTTAATCCACACTATCATACTTTTTGATCACACATGCAATTTTTGACAAATCGAACGACTGAGTATGATAGTGAATCATGGCCTTTAGGCACGTTGAGCACTTTTTGATTAAAGAAAAATTATTGCACTCGCTGAATTGGGCTGCACGTTGGTTTTTATAGATAGGTTGGCTGAAGAAAATTATATATATGTACTAGCTGACCCGGTCCGCGTTGTTGGCCCTAAGCAAACATTAGTGTTGTATTACCACACGATTTAAAAATAGCTTTTAACGAAATTTACGGCCTTTAAATAAAAATCCATGGAATACCTATCATTAAGTTTTTTTTTACAGAATAACTTATGTATATCATCTTGAGGCCAGCGGAGAGACAATGTTTTTTGTTTTTTATTTGGTGTAAAAACGTATAAATTTTGTGACGTGCCAACTCGAGAGCAAGCCACATACAACTGGACGTGTGAAAAAATTGAATTTTCCAAAATTAAGCCAGCAAAGGCAAGATGCAGAGGGAATTGGAGCCGCTTGAATTGGAATGGTAAATCGTTGGAAATCATCGGAATTCGTGGAATAAGTACGTCTTCGCGTTTGAATCTGCCACCGATGATAGTTGCCTCGATTAAATTTGGTGAACAATATTTGATGGTCAATCTGGATCCGTTGCATAACTTTGGTGCGTTTAAGTTGTGAATAATAATTACCGGTGATCCAACCTTTAATGTTAGTACATGCGGTGGCATTCCGGGTGGTTCCCATGAATTCAAAAATTTAGTGGGATAATTGACGGCTTGGTCTTCATCCGTTACTGTGTCGATCGATTTGTATTTGATTCAATTGAATTTGCTCATTGCGCTTGTTGACATCATCATCTTTTGGTGCCAAAATTGGCTTTAAAAAAAATAAAAAAATATATATGTATATGTCATTGCATATACATACTTCACAGACTTCACAGTGTCAACCGCCTGAATATTCTGAAGATTCCCTGAAAATTTCATCAAAATCGTCCTAGCCGTTTTGGAGTCCATACGTTACACACATACACACATCCTATTTATATATATATATATATATATATATATATATATATATATATATATATATATTATATATATATATATATATATATATATATATGTATATATATTAGATGCCGGTGGTGATGATGATGCGAGTTCAATCAATTTTCTTCAGCCAACCTATCTAGATAAGTATATACATATTTTCAGAAAGAGTTTGTAATAAACGGACTTTTGAAAAAGAAACAAAACTTTTAGAGCTGAAAACTATAGTAAAACTGTCAACTGTAATAATAAAAATTGTAGTATCAATATTTGTATTTAATTATTCTGCACTTTTTTATTTAATTAATACAATTACAAATTATATTCTAAATTAATTCACCGAGGATAATAGCGGAGAAATTCACTCATTGTAGTGAAACACTCAGAGTCGTCTGTTTTATAAAGCCCAGTACGCAGCTCTACGGAATTTCAGTTTTGATTTTTTTGCCTTTATTTCTACAAAAATAAAATTCATCATGTGGTCGTTTGTAGAAATAAAAATCATGTCGTCGTGTATTTTAAATTTTATAGTTTATTGTACACAATAACATACACAACAACACAGAAATGAACAAAAAAAATTTAAATGTGAAATGTCATAAATTCCGTTACCAAACAATTGTCTGAACATTAATTTTTGTTGCAGCTGAAGAAAAAAGTCTACACTTTTTGTGAGAACATCCCTGTAATAGTAAAAAATTCCGTTCAGTTTTCTTTTTAGCTGCGTACTGCCAAACGGAAAGTTGGCTAAAAATTTTCAAACCTGAATTTCAGGCTGTTTTTTTACACATACTTCTTATAGGAAACTGAAATTCAAGCGAGCTGCGTACTGGCCTTAAAACAGAAATAGTGTTTATAAATTTGGCTCTACTACACAAAAAAATTGATATTGTATTTATTTGAATATATTTTTATTAAAAATATATCTCATTTTAAAACTTTTATTTTTTATTAAAAGAAACTAAGTTCGTTATACATATGTAATTTTTCTGTTATCAAAAAATTAAATTTAATGATTCTTAAGAAATTCGATACTATCGATAGGTTTCCAACTAAATATCGAATATGGTGACTATCGATAGTTTACCAGCTCTATTTCTTCCATAAGCAGAATTGAATCAACCAGGTGCAAGTGATGGAGCAGCTGTACCTAAACATTCCAAACTTTAATTTGACTTACTTATTGAAACTCAATGATATTAATATTTTTAACTTAATATTCATTTATTTCAAGAAATCTAACTTTAAAATATGACTTTAATGCACTAGTCCATTTTATTTTTTAAAATACAATATGTAACTGTCTGTGATATATTTGTTTGTATATTTGTTTGTATTATTATTATTATATATATACATTATGTTTTTACCTTATATATTTTGCGCTGGTCGCAATTTCGATTAAAATACTTTATATACATACGCCTTCTACTGATCTGCACATGCAAATCATTAGCAATGTCGTCATTCAATATAATATCTATGTATATGCTAAGAATATTCGAAAAAAAAAACAACAAAAACAAAAAAATACTAAAAAAATATTCTGTTATTAGTTTGAAAACTACTATTGTAATTAACTTTTAAATATTGTACGTACTAGGAAGTATATTCGTTGTAAAATAATATTTACTCTCTTGTTATATTAACAATACCATTATTTAAACCAACGTTTATGGACTGGACCATAGGCTGCAATCAAGAACCTAGCGTTTACGGCAGCCTTTTACCAATTGGCACCATCATTGTAGCTTTGTTATGAGCGTCAATTTCTAAGAAGAAGAAGATGGAGCAGCTGATTATTTGGGGTTTTTCTCTTAGGTGCTAATAAGTTGTCAAAGATATGTATATTATTATTTCTTATTACTCTCACCTTATTTTTTCATTAAACCTGTTACAGGTCCTCTGTTACCAGCTTCTACGATTTTTTAGTAAACATTTTTTTACTAACGAAATGCCGATTTTGTTATCGAATCGAACGATTTGGAAGATACATATGTATATTAAAATAATTCTATAGATTACATAGATAGCCAACTCTTCAAATGTCAAAAACGTGGCTATAAACGTCTTCACACTAATGGATACGGTGTGAATTCAACACACATAGGGGAGTAAGATTTCTACTCACATGTATACTCTTTACGCGATATGTCGTTGCACTTTTCAAATAGGTAAATGTTTTAAAATTTTTAAACTCAAAATTTATTCACAATTTATTATTTTTCCAAGTTTTTAACAAAAAATTAATTTAATTTTGTTGACATTTGTTAGGTGAAATTTATTTCTTCACAGTTTTGTATTTTTTGTCTTTTAGGGGATGAAAATTTTCAATACAGAATAAAAAATATTTAAAATTAGTATTCAATCCAACGTTTTTTGCACATAAATATATTAGCAAAAATACAAAATTCTTGTTCTTAATTAAAAACAAAAGAAATATTTAATTTTAACAACTAAAATTGATTGTAAATAAATATTGTTTTTATTACAAAACATTTTGTACAACTACACATGTATGTGCAGTTTAGGTGCTGTGCGGATTTTTTTTAAACCAACACTGATACAAATTGTTATACCAATACATTCTTAGACTTAGGTTTTTTGACAAGAGACTTAGGTTTTTGACTTTTCAGTTGACTATCTATGTGTTATCTATGGGCAGAACCTCCAACAAAATGTTGTTCAGAGGGTATGAAAAATAGAGAGGAATAACCTCCCTTTTCAGTTTTCAAGATTTGGAGGAATCCTGTTGAATCACTTATCACTTGGTTAATCTATAATAATATCTAATAAGAACTGGAAACCACTTACTGCTTCAACAACGTACTTTTTCGCTTTTATGTAATGTCTGATTTATTTATTTAGTATTTTTTTTTTTTTTTTTGCCTATGTAGACTTGTAAGAAAAGTAACAGAAATCTAAAATATCCATTTCTCAAGTTTATATCGATGGTCTCTAGTGGAAAGGCCCTAATTCGTACTTTTTACGAAATTGAGTTTATCAGTGATTCCACTACATTTTACACAAATACACCTCGTCACAAAAATTTATTGCAATAGCGTAAAAAATAACGCTTTTACCAGCAATTGTACATTACAAATTACATTGTAAATATTGCAGTTTCTTTTGTTTTTACCTTCTCCTGTAAAGTTACAATTATTTGGGACTACCGATATGTAATTTAATCTTTTTCTTCAATTTCTGTTTGCAAGATTGTTTTTGTATGTACATACATATTTTGTTTTGCATTCAATTTATTTAATTTTAAACTGTATAGCGAAAAAAAATGTTTCTTTTTGTATTCTCTTGTATTCGGTCAACTCGCACAAGTGTCTAAATTACACTAAAAAATCTCCGATTCAAAGGTACTGTAAACTTGGCAGCAGCTTTTTTATTTTTGAAAGCGTGATATTTTAAACACTATTTGCAGAAGTCCACAATAATTTTATCCAAGGATGGATACCTCTATATAAAGAAAATACATAAACCATAACTTAAGCACTATAAAAGTAAGTCTTAAAATTTGATGCTGATTACTTTCAAAGCAAAGTCGAACAAAATATTGTAAGAATGCTCACGAGTTACGGGCACAGCTAGTGTTGAATAAATTTATCACCTTAAATTTTAAATTTTAAAAACATTTTAAAAATAATTTAGGTATATTTATATTCGTATTCGTATTACGTCTAGAGTAGTTCTTAATCATTCTTTCAATTCTTAACTTCTAATAAACTTTTATCATTATGTTGCTTTTAAATATTTTTTGATGATTTTAACATTTAACCAATGGATCATGGATCCTTCGGTGATTTACCAAATGACTTTTCTCCTTATAAGTTTTGTCACAAACTGTACATAAATATTTGCGTTCGCCCGTATGATCTTTAAGATGACCATTAAGAATTTGTATGTCGCTGAAGGATTGCAAACAAAATTCGCATGTTAAATTTTTTCTTGAACTATGAGTTTCTTGATGTCTATGCCAATCATATCTAGTTTTAAATGTTTTAAAACACATTGAACAGGGATATTCTGTTTGTCTTTCATGTATACTTATGTGACGTTTAAGTGTTTCGTCGGACAAGAAACTCTTTGTACAAAGGTTACAGGGAAATTTAAGCTGCGGCTTTTTTGGATTAATGTGGTTTACTTCTCTGTGGCGTTTTAATTGATTAGATTGTGTAAATTTCTTGTTACATATATCGCAGCAATAGGGACGCTCATCAGTATGGATTCTAATGTGACGTCTCATATCACTCCTGCGATCAAAAGACTTAAGACACATTTCACAAACATTCTTTTTTTGAGGATGTTTCTTTATTGTAATGTGTTGTGATAATGTGTCTAAGCTATAGAAATTGTCGTCACAATAAGGACATTTAAAGAATTCGATCTCAGCATGACAACGTTGCAAATGTTTGGCAACTGCTTGCTGGCATTTAAATACCTTCATACAAATACCACATTCATTTTGTTTCATAGCAGATGAGTTTTGCATATGAACTGAATCATAATCTTCGTAATCATACTCATCTGTGTAATCACCTGTAACAAATTCTGCTTGGCCAAAATCCTCAAAATGTTCAGAATCCGTATTCAATTCATCTATTATAAAATAAGTGCTATTGTTAAAGTCAAAGCTATCTTCCTCATTTTCCGACGAATCATCCAAAATTATGGTTTCTGTTACCTCGTTGTTTTGCCAGTGAGTTGTTTGATGAGCTATTAAGTTCTTTTTATGTTTGTAAGCTCTATCACACTCATTGCACTTAAATGGATACAGTTTATTCAAGTAGCTGAAATTTCCTTTGGCTGAAGCAAGTTCAGAAATATTTATTCCTTCTTCTCCGTTTTCTGTTAATAAGTTTTGTTCGTCATTCTCACAAAACTCATTTTCAGTAAACAGATTTTGTTCCTCATTTTCACAATATTCATCTCCAATAAATTCATTTTGTTCTTCATTCTCACAGTACTCGTCCACAGAATGCTCTTCTGCAATGGAATTGGAATCTTTCGTATGCGTTTTAATATGTACTAGTAAATTTCTTTTATATTTGTAGGTCTTATCACACTGATGACAGACAAAAGGACGCTGTTCTGTATGAGCGCGTCTGTGACGTTCTAATAAAAACTGTGTAAAAAATGCCTTGTTGCAATACTCGCAAATAATAGTTTTTCTTAATTTGGAATGACTTCTTTTGTAGTGAGTAGTCACGGATTTTAGTTTCGAAAATACCGTTGGACAGTAAAGACATTTGAATACTTTTGCATTAGGATGAGCATCCTGTGAGTGCTGTACGATATCTCTTTGGGAGGAAAATGTCTGAAAATAAAGTTTATTATTTCGGATTAATATTATTAGTTATTTAAATACCTTATCACAAATTGCACATTTATTTTCAACCGGGTAAATTTTTCCCTTTCTGTTTGAGAAAATATCTTCATTGCTTGTTTTAATATTATTTTCCTCGCCTACATTATTATCAACCTGTCGAATCCCAGATCTATTCTTAGGCTCCAAACGAATATGCCTGCTTGTTTCCGGCTCGATATGGCTTCTGTTAAAATGAGCAGTAACCGACTTAAATTTGGAAAATAACGAAGGACAGTGTAAACATCTAAATGCTTTTTCGTTAGGATGAACTTGTTGGGCATGTTTGGCAAACTCTCTTTGACAAGAAAATGTCTAAAAACAAACAATACTAATTACTTTTAGTTAAAATGAAACATAATTTTTGAAAGGACCTTATAACAAATAACACATTTGTTTTCAATTGGATAAACTTTTCTTTTGAGCTTAAAGATATCATCGCACATTTCTTTCGCATCAGAAAATTCATCATTACATTCAACTTGCAAAAGGTCCATTACATTATAATCCCAATCTTCTTCGGTCGAGTTTTCCGCATAAATCATATTAGGACTTTGATTTGCAATGGTTTCTTCTGTCTGACGAGAATCTTCCAAGCAATCTATAATCTCATTTTTTACATTATACCTTGGGGCTCTTGAATAGTAATTGGATTCTACAGGCGATGAATTTATGCTATTTGCTATTACATTTAGATTATGTTGTTTATTTCCAGTGTCCCTTCGAGCCATATTTTTATAAAACTTTAATTTATATAAATTTCTTGTTTATATATACACATATAACTTTTTATTTGTTTAGGGGTAAGCTCGAGAAAACCAAGTCGAATATATATTTCTATCCACAATGACGGCGTTCACAAAAACGTTTCGGTGGCGGCTTTAATATCGGCTTAAATATATAATAAAATATTATTATTTATTTCTAATTACGCATAATTCCTTTTTTTAAATTTATTATCTTATAGTAATCCAAACAGATTACTATTGGAAAGCATATCCATATAGCATATAGCTATTTCACTGGTGCTTACCCAGATCGTCAGTGGACTTTTTTAAATTTTCTGAATAAAAACTCAGATTCTTATGCTCAAAATTTAATAAACCAAATGAGAAGTTTAGTAAATTTAGAAATCAAGAAAAATCCAAAATTTCTAAACAAAAAACATAGTAACCATTTCAAATTTAAAAAATTAAAAAAAAAACAAAAAAAAAAATTAAAAAAAAATTAAAAAATTAAAAAAAAATTAAAAAATTAAAAAAAATTTTTTTTTTTTTAATTTTTTAAATTTGAAATGGTTACTATGTTTTTTGTTTAGAAATTTTGGATTTTTCTTGATTTCTTTTTTTTTTTTTTTTTAATTTTTTTAATTTTTTAAATTTGAAATGGTTACTATGTTTTTTGTTTAGAAATTTTGGATTTTTCTTAATTTCTAAATTTAATAAACTTCTCATTTGGTTTATTAAATTTTGAGCATAAGAATCTGAGTTTTTATTCAGAAAATTTAAAAAAGTCCACTGACGATCTGGGTAAGCACCAGTGAAATAGCTATATGCTATATGGATATGCTTTCCAATAGTAATCTGTTTGGATTACTATAAGATAATAAATTTAAAAAAAGGAATTATGCGTAATTAGAAATAAATAATAATATTTAGAACATTCCAAATATAATTTTTAAAAGTAATAGCATGCGCACGGTGCATAAATACGATTTTCGTATTTTTTAATTTTTTCAATTTTTATTTTTGTTTTTCAGAAACTCTTTTTGATACATTATGAATGGTATCCAATGTAAACCCTTAATGTAGAAAATAGAAAGAAAAAGAAAAATTAAGTTTTTTTTTTTAATTTTTTAAATTTGAAATGGTTACTATGTTTTTTGTTTAGAAATTTTGGATTTTTCTTGATTTCTAAATTTAATAAACTTCTCATTTGGTTTATTAAATTTTGAGCATAAGAATCTGAGTTTTTATTCAGAAAATTTAAAAAAGTCCACTGACGATCTGGGTAAGCACCAGTGAAATAGCTATATGCTATATGGATATGCTTTCCAATAGTAATCTGTTTGGATTACTATAAGATAATAAATTTAAAAAAAGGAATTATGCGTAATTAGAAATAAATAATAATATTTAGAACATTCCAAATATAATTTTTAAAAATATAATAAAATAATTATAATTTTATATTAATATGTAAAATCTTTCATTTTTAAAGAAAATCTGTATTTAAATATTTATATTTTCGTGAAAAAGTACAAAAAACTGATGACAATTCAAGCCAATAGTATGAAATTACGTGAAATATTTGTTTTTGCATATATTAATACGTATTTGCCAAAGACTTGGTGATTTTTGTTTATCATTTTATGATTACATATAAAATGATAAACATTAACACTTACATATGAATTTCAAATTTTATTTGAACTATTTTTAACAGTGTTAACTTCAACACTATTGTGTTAATAATCTAAAATATACATTTATAAAAAATATCTAATTGTTGTTAATTGCTAACCAATGGTTGGCTAATAGCAAGACAATTTTCAAGTAAAAGAATATATGATATCCTTAAATATCAAATAATTGAATATCTGGACCGCAGATCTTTAATTCATTCTGCACAATCTGGATTCCGTAGAGGGTATAGCACTACATCTTTGTTAATATCCTTAACTGATTCTATCAGACAATTACTTGATAGCCGTAAAAGTGTTGTGTTAATTTCGGTAGATTTTTCTAAAGCGTTTGATAGAGTTGTACATTCTAAATTGCTCCTTAAATTACTCCACAATTTTGCGTTTTCCTACCACGCTTATAAATTAATTAGGTCTTATCTTAGTGATAGATACCAGTATGTTTCTACTGGTACTAATTTTTCACAAATACGAAGAATCCATAGTGGTGACCCGCAAGGATCGGTTATTGGACCTCTTTTATTTATGATTTATATTAATGACCTTTTGAATTTAGTAAATGGTGTTTCCTGTCTGCCTTTTGTATACGCAGATGATGTGCAATTTGTTTGCTCTTCTGATTCCGAGTTTATGGATGTTTTGGAGGCTGGTGTAAATTATGTGCTCCGTGGCGTTGTAACATGGGCATCAGAAAACAGTTTTTGCGTAAACACAGTCAAGACAAAATTAATGGGTTTTGGTTTCGACACGAACGTTTTAAAAGTTATGATTGATGGTGTTCCTTTACAATTTGTGGAAAAGGTCAAGTGCTTGGGTGTTATTATTGACAACCAGTTAAATTTTTCTCCACATATAAATCTTTTGTCATCTCGAGTGTCGTTTCTTCTAAAGCGTCTTTATTCTTTGAATATATATTTACCTAGCTTGATTAAAAGAAGAGTTGCAACTGCGGTTTTGATGCCGCATATATTGTATTGCGTTGAAATTTTTTCAGGCGTTGGTAGCTATGTGTTTGGGAAATATATGCTTGTTTTAAATCGTATAATACGTTACATTTTTGGTCTAAATATAAGAGAACATGTATCACAATAAGTTATTAAATTCCTTGGATCTACGTTGGAAAACTTTATTGCTCTAAGGCTCCTACTATTTTTTTATCGGTTACTAAAGGTTACCCTGAATATATAGTCGATAAATTTAAATTTTCCCGTTCAACTAGAAACCCACAAATTATTTTTCCCATAAGACGTTTAAATGTATTTAAGAAATCGTTTCAAATACGAGTTGCTAGAATTTGGAATGCATTACCGGTAGTTTTGAGAACATTTTCTTATTCCGTGCCAACTTTTAAGTCTAAAGTCTTAAATTTTTCACAGTCGCATAGCTTAATAGTGCGCTAAATTATATAATTTTTAACTATCTATGAATTAAACAATTTTAATTATAGTACTCATTATGATATATTTTTCCTGATAAATATTTGTTGTATTAAATTAAATTTATTAATTCATTTTACTATTAAAATTTAAATTTATTTATAAGTTTTTTTTTTATATATTATACTGTAGTACTTTTGTATAGTAGATTTTATTAACTATATAAGGCTTTTTTTTTATGAGCTCAGTTATATAATAGAAGAATTAATAAAAAAAAAAAAAAAAAAAAGCTCTATCTCCTAAGAAATCTCATATCCTGTTTCTTTTATAAGTTTAATATTAATTAATAACAATTGAATTGGTATCTAATTTTTCTTAATCTCTTTATAATTAGGAACTAAATTCTAAATAATTAATTTATTCTTTACACTTACATCATGTTAATGTTAAGTGTAGACAATCCATGTTAAACCCTCGTCCACATTAGTCATTACCCACCGTCTTCATTTGCTATCAATATGTCTTAACAAAAGTCGAACTTCATATAAAAAAACAGTATTAAAAATAATGTTTTTTTATATGAAGTTTGACTTTTGTTAATACATGTTAGCGGCTAATGTAGACTAATTTTTGTATGAAGTTTGACTTTTATTAAGACATGTTAATGTCTAAACCCCAGTCTACATTAGTCATTAACATGTCTTAACAAAAGTCAAACTACATATAAAAAAAAAAATATTTTTTATAATGTTTTTTTTATGTAGTTTGACTTTCGTTAAGACATGTTAATGACTAAAGTAGAAGGGGGTTAAGAGAAGTAAAAATTTATATAAAAACATTATTTGTAATACTGGATTTTTATCTGAAGTTTGAAATTTTTTAAGATATGTTGATTTCTATGATGCTCCTGAATTTCAGTTTGCTATAAGAAGAATATGGTTTTGGTAGCTCGCAGCTAAGCACCAGTCTATATTAGACATCAACATGTCTTAACAAAAGTTAACCTTCATATAAAAACCAGTATTAAAAATAATGTTTTTTTATATGAAGTTTATCTTTTGTTAAGACATGTTAAAGACTAATGTAATGACTTTTGTTTTGAGTCCATATCTGATAAATTTATATCATGATGAATGTCAAACTTCATATAAAAAAACATTATTTTTAATACTGGGTTTTTTATATGAAGTTTGCCATTCATTATGATATGAATTCATCAGGTGTGGACGCCGGGTTAAGACATGTTGATGTCTAATGTTGATGGGTACTGAGCTGAGTACTACCAAATGAAATTATGTCTAAAAAATTACAAACCTAAATTTGAGGATCTTTTTTTATATATTCTTCTTTAATACGTAAAAGCAAGATCAAAAAAGAACTTGTTCATGTGCATTGAACATGTACATTGAAAATAATGACTAAAATAGAGCTAATTAAAGAAATTTGGCAACTCTTGTTTTACACACCGTATTATATGTCAAATTAATAAAAAAAATTATATACTGTATTCCACTGTATTCTATTCGGCTGATCCTGTATATTTTCATAATTTTAGGTAAGTTAATTAAAAGGAAAATTTGGAATATTTTTAAATAAACAAGAAATTTGTATAAAGAAATATAATATTACCATGTAAAAATATATATTTATACTATATAATAATTTTTGTAGTAAAAATTGGTAATGTTCTTGGCACTTATGTAATTAATAGAAAGGTGGAAGGAATTTATATGTTTATCATTACAGAGGGATATGATTCGTGCACCGCTTGTTAAGGCCTTGGGCACTCTGGGCTCCCCCACTCATCAAATCGCCAGTAAAGCGGTGCGTACAAGTGCCGCTCTTGCCCAGACACCAGCCAAAGCTCCCGAAAAGATTGAAGTATTTGTTGATGATATTTCTGTTAAAGTATTACCTGGCACTACTGTGTTGCAGGTATGTTGTATTACAAATGATTTGTGACTATTCTTTTGAATTTGTCGATTGCGAAATTGTTTCAAATATATAAGGCAGCAGCTATGATTGGTGTAGAGATTCCAACTTTCTGTTATCACGAACGTTTGGCTGTAGCTGGTAATTGCCGTATGTGTTTGGTAGAGGTAGAAAAGAGTCCCAAACCGGTGGCGGCCTGCGCAATGCCTGTAATGAAGGGGTGGCGTATTAAGACTAATTCTGAAATGACTCGCAAGGCTCGTGAGGGTGTTATGGAATTCTTACTAATGAACCATCCATTGGATTGTCCAATTTGCGATCAAGGTGGTGAATGTGATTTGCAAGACCAAGCCATGGCTTTTGGCTCAGATCGTTCACGCTTCACCGATATCAACCATACAGGAAAACGGTACTTTTTGCAACATATAAATGTGTCTTTCAAAAAGCATGTATTTTTTTAGCGCTGTTGAAGATAAGGATATTGGGCCGTTGGTTAAAACAATAATGACTCGTTGTATTCATTGCACTCGTTGCATACGTTTTGCTTCGGAAATAGCTGGTGTTGATGATTTGGGTACAACTGGTCGTGGTAATGATATGCAAATTGGAACATATGTAGAAAAACTATTTCTAACGGAGTTGTCTGGCAATGTTATCGATTTATGTCCCGTTGGTGCTTTGACAAATAAACCCTACAGGTAATTTTATTTTATATACAGTGGATCAATAAAGTTTAGGCACATCATGATTTTCAAGAGTGTTCTGTTAATAACTTTGCATCTGGTTCACTTAATAAAATAATTTTGATATCGTTTTAAAGATTGAGAGTTATATTGACCATTTAGAACAAAAAATAATTTATATCTTATTGTGTCTAATATACAACGCTTTAAAAACTAAAAAACAAGCTATGTCTATCTAAAAAAAAGTTTAGGCACTTACTGCATTAATGCCTTTTAATCCCTTGTATTACGGTAAATTTTCACTTTTTTATTTCAACTCATGTTTATGCACATGTTAAATCCTCAGTAGGCGAGAGTTTTAAATGTAAAGAATATTCTTGGTATTTAATTCGTGACGAAAACAGGAAAATGAGCAATCGTTAGCAAACAAAATCTAACTTCCAAAAAGGAATTGATCATGCATAGTTCCAGTGATGAGACATCAAATAGGATTCCATTGTACTATTTTGATATGTATTGCTTTTGGTCGTAAACACATACTGTATAGTCATTTAAACGTACTCAGGTAGACAAAATACAATGAGAACAAAACAAAAACGTTTTGAGAAAAAATGCTTTCGCAGACATTTGCTAAATGATTTGTTCATTATGGTAGAGAATCTCTGAAAGCAGTATACCTATAACTTTTATTTTTGAGAGATACTAAGACAGTTTCTTGTGTAATAAATAAATAAATGTTTATTAAAATATAAAAATTATGCTCAATTTTCTTTCAACAAGATTTATTTGTATATTCGTAAAACGTGATTTGGATTACAGAATACCAAAATGTGTGAATTCGTTTTTAAAGCGAAAAAGTTATTCCGTTTCGGTTTACAGAACATCCGGTGATAGTTTTAAATATTCATAAAAAACACTTTTTATTTTATCTCCAAACATATAGCTTTGTTGCTCGTCCCTGGGAGATTCGTAAAATTAGCAGCATTGATGTTTTAGATGCTGTTGGCAGCAATATTGTTGTTAGCACTCGTACCAATGAAGTATTGCGAATTTTACCCCGCGAAAATGAAGAAGTAAACGAAGAATGGTTGGCTGATAAGTCTCGATTTGCCTGTGATGGTTTGAAACGTCAACGTTTAGTAGCACCCATGGTTCGCATGCCAAATGGTGAATTACAAGCTGTTGAATGGGAAGGAGCTCTTATTTCAGTTGCTAAAGCTGTAAGAAATGCTAAGGGATCCGTAGCTGCTGTCTCCGGTCAATTGGCCGATGTTGAAGCAATGGTAGCACTTAAGGATTTACTTAATCGTAATGGAGCTGAAGTTTTGTGCACTGAACAAGGTTTTGCAACCAAGGGTGCTAGTACTGATTTGCGTTCCAACTATGTTTGCAACAGCTCAATTGCTGGTAAAATTTAACCGTTTTATTTTTATAAATATACTAATTATTTTTATTTGCTAATAGGTTTGGAAGAAGCTGATGCAGTTTTGTTAATTGGTACTAATCCACGCTATGAAGCTCCCTTAATTAATACCCGTCTTCGTAAGGCTTATGTTCACAATGAATTGGAAATCGCATCTATAGGTCCTAAAGTAGATCTCTCTTATAAACATGATAATTTGGGCGAAGAAGCTGGCCTAATAACTCAAGTCTGTTCTGGCTCTCATGCTTTCTCTAAGGTTTTGGAGGGCGCCAAGAAACCCGCCATTATTGTTGGTGCTGATATACTCGAACGTGCAGATGGTTCTGGCATCTTGGCCACAGTTTCAGCTTACTGTAAAAAACTAAACAAACCTGTAAGTTTTAAATTGTTCACGAATAAAGTTATTCATAAAAAGAATATAGCATCATATATACATATATGTATATTACATTTTAGAACTGGAACGCTTTGAATGTTTTACAAACAAATGTCGCGCAAACTGGCGCTTATGATGTTGGCTACCAGCCCGGCATTCAAGCCGCCATTAAAGCCAAACCGAAAGTTTTGTTTTTGTTAGGTGCTGATGCTGGTCGAATTAGCCGTGAACAATTGCCTCAGGATTGTTTCATCGTTTACATTGGTCATCATGGTGATAATGGTGCATCCATTGCTGATGCTGTTTTACCGGGTGCTGCATACACTGAAAAGCAGGCTACCTATGTTAACACTGAGGGTCGAGCTCAACAGACTTTAGCTGCTGTATCGCCACCAGGCATGGCTCGTGAAGACTGGAAGATTTTACGTGCACTTTCTGAAGTAGCTGGTAAGTGATGACTAAACTCAATTGTGTTTTTTCTTCGATTCAACAAAAGATTTATGAAAAATATATGGAGGTTCAATTATATAATTCGGACATTAAAATACACGTCGAATATTTTATTTGATTTAATTTTTTTGGTGTTAAGAGGATAGTGGCCCAATAATTTTGATTATGTTGTGGCTCTCCACATTGTTAGGGGAAATGCGTAACCACGTAAATTAACATATCGCACCCTAAATACAAAATGGTCACAACTCAAAATACTAAAATTTTCAGGAGACAAAAAACTGTGTATTTGCTGAAGCAACTCTTAACTTAAAAATAGACAAAACTGTATTTTTCCAGTTTAAGATAATAGTGATGTGAGATAAATTTTTGCAGTAGTTAGAGATATGAACTCTGAATTAATTTATAGAAAAAAGTCAGTTTTGGAAAATTTTGAGTTGTGACCCTTTTGTATTTAGGCTGCGATATTTACTTTTTTACAGGAGAAGGAAAAGTACTCTAATTTCATTATATACTTCCAGTAATATTATATTGAATTTCTCTTATACAATTTTTAACTTTTATAAAGGACATGAATAATTCCAGTTTGCATCATAATCAAACAAAAATTTTATGAAAATTAATATGAATTTTTTTTTTTCTTAAAAACAATTAATTACATTATATAGTCTAATCTCTTCTATTTTAGTTTGATTTGTTCTATTCTCTAAATAATAGGCTGTGGCTAATTTAGAAAATTTATCGATGAATATCAAAAACTTTGTTTTCGAATTAGTATAAATATCCATATGAACAATCTGACTAACATCATTTGGAGTTTTTGAGACGTTGGAGTTTTTGACATATTTTTTAGTTAAAACCTTTAAATTCGGAAAATAAATTCTTCTTTTCAATCCCTCAAATAATTCGGTGCAATAAATAAAAATTCTACAAATTACATTTGAATATCAGGAATACAAATTTAAGTTTAATATTTTATTTATAGGCACTCCCCTACCATACGATACTCTAGATGAATTGCGCAACCGCATTGAAGATATTGCTCCCCATTTAGCTCGTCATGGTAAATTAGAACCAGCAGCCTTCCAAGGTCTAGCAGATCAAGTAGCTGTGGTAAAAATTTTAAATATTTATTTTAAAGTAATAAAAAGAAAATTATTTAATTTTTTGTTCTAGGCTAAATCCGTTGACAACACCAAAATCGATATTAAATTAAAGGAATTGCGTGATTACTTCATGACGGATGTCGTCTCAAGAGCTTCTCCTACAATGGCCAAATGCATATCGGCTGTAAATAAACAAAGTAGCAAACAACAACAACAACGTGCTGTTTGTTAAGTGTCTCTTTTCTTGGTGTTTAAAACACATGTTTAATTAAATTAAATACCTAAATAATATTTAAAAATTATGCAAATTATTCAAATAGTAAAGTAATAATTACAACCTAAATAAAAAAGTTAATTTAAAAACAAAAATAAAAAACTCACAAAAAAAGTTAAAAAAATTAAAAATGTATACGAAAGGAAATTAACTCATTTCCTTTCGTATACATTTTTAATTTTTCTTTTCGGTTTTTATTCCGTTTTAATTATCGATTCCCGATTTTTCTTCACTATCAAGCCAATGCCGCCTGTCGAAAGAAATCTTCGAAATACAAATAAAGTCATGCATTTGCAAGTATTTGAACACAAGTTTTGTGTAGGTATTATCACTAAAATGGCGGATAAATATATGAAAATCTTGCAAGTTGTATGCATTTTTACACATGCATATAAAAAGTTCATTTTAAAATTGTCGCCGAAGCAAAAGGCTTCAAAAAATGCTCATCTGTTTGTTTTATTTATTTATAAACCAAATTTACCAATTCGTAATTCTGATTTTGTTTTTATTATAAATTTCTGACTTTTCAATTCTTTCTGAAATTTTTGGTACATATGTTATAGATTTAAACGTTTTGTTTTCAGATTCATTGTTTTTACTTGGATTTTGGTTTTGTTTTTGTTTTTTTATCAAATTATTAATAACTTTTTTTGGAAAAGAGTTACTTTTTAATATTGTTCTTATCCTATTACTCGCTTGTCTCCTGAAGATGTCATCCAAAGGATGACGAAATATTGAGGAAAAATTAAATAATTTTATAAAAAAAGGCCTCAAGCTTAATATTTATTTTAATAAAATTGACAAATATTACTGTTATTTTTAAACATGCAAAAAATATGTTAAAATTATAATATTTTATTCTAGAAAATTTAATTATTAGTCGAACTGTTTATGTATTACATACAATGAAATTTTATAATCAAGCTTAAGTTCGTTTTTATTCTCTCTAAGAAAGAATTAATTCAATTACAAATTAGGTGATAATATTAAAGAAAAATTGGGAAAATTTAATTTTTAGACACCAGCACGAGCGGAATGCACATTTTCTAGACAGCCACGTCCTCATCAGCACTCTTGTATCTAATCTACTTAGGGTAGTATTTAGCTGTAAGCATCATCTATTTAACCAACCAAACCCAGATAAAGGAATACGAGAAAACTTGTATTCAATTATCAATCGTCAGTTGGTGAGAACGAAGTCTACCAAGACGAATTCATACCAGGTGTGAGCAGTAGGACAACAACTACAACAAAACAACAACTTTGACATTAGATTAGCAGATATGAAAAAATGTATTTTTTGACAAGACATTAGCAAAAAAACGAGAGCAAAAAACAATCAGCTGGGCTATCGACTCCACCTGGTATGAATTCGCCTTGAAGTCTACCACTATCTTAAGCTTCCCTCTTGTTGCATATTTTTACTTTTAATATTTACCACCTTATATGTATGTTGTTGTTACTTCAGCCAACCGTGGGTTAGCAATGAAAGTTACTTTTTGTTTATTTGTTTTACTCCCAACATTCGTTTTTAGTTAACACTAATCTAGTATCAAACCAAACTTTGTGGAATAAACAAGATTCATTTTATTCATTTAATATATCCTTTTTGAAATAAAACTTCTGCCAACTCTGTTAATCTTTTTGATATTTAACTTTCAAGAATTGTCAAAAAATCACTTCTAGGAAATTTAAATTCGCCTTGGATTCGTACAAGGCGAATTCATACCAGGTGGAGTCGATAACCCAGCTGATTGTTTTTTGCTCTCGTTTTTTTGCTGTCTTGTCAAAAAATACATTGTTTCATATCCGCTAATCTAATGTCAAATTTATTGTGTTGTTGTCCTACTGCTCACACCTGGTATGAATTCGCCTTGATTCAGTAGTAGGGATTTCATAACAGGGTGACCCACGTAAACGTATAACAAAATATTAGGCCGACACATATACAATTTTATAACAGGATGTCGCTAAATAAATTTAAATGAGTCATCCCGTAACGACGGAAAAAAAGAAGCGTGAACTATTTAATTTATACTTACGGTATAGAATACACCATATCCCGCCTTTGTATTAAGACATTTAAAATAAATAAAAACAATGTCATTTAATTATTTCTAAGTTAACATAAAATACAAAATTGAAACCAAAAATTTTAAACAAAAATCATACAGAGTATGATTGATACATGCAATAGACAATAAATATTTAGAGCATTGCATAAAACATTGAAAAATAATTAACGAAAACTATATTTTATTCAATAACGAATAAAACTGGGAGGCTACTGCGCATTTCAATTCGAAAGAAATCTTTTTCGAAAAACAATGTTAAAGTCATACAAATTCGAATGATTTCCTTTTCGAATCGAAATACACAGTAACACCCCTGAATAACATCTCACTGACGGTCATACAACAGATTTAACGAAGCTCTGTATTGGCTAAAGAAATTACGAAAATTTGCTTCATTTTCTTTCACATCTTCGTTTAACTCAATTTGAAACGATGTTGGCATTTGCGGATATGTTTTTGTATTCTCTTGCTCCTGTCGATAGGAATTGTAATCACCGAATGTTTTATCTGTATCAGTAATTTGCTGGCAGTTATTAACTGAAACGTTGTCACTATTTGTATCTTTGAATTTTAAAAACTCTTCCATTGATATATCATCGTCGTTACTTAAACTATTTGCATTTAAGTGGGTTACTGTGAAATCATTATTGTTAATATTATCCAAATTTATATTCTCCGAGCTTTCATTAGTAATAAAAATGGGTTCAAGGTTAGAAGAAAAGTTCAAATTGTACATGGTATTGGACGCTACAGGAGTTGAAATTACTACGTTAGGCTTTCCAGTTGCATCCGGAGAATAGTATTGGGTTACGTTTGTTTCTGTTTTAATTGAAAACGAATTTGAAGCACTCGCATTACTGAAAAGATTGTTAGATAATATTCTCAGTTCAGTATTATTTAAAATTAAAAAAAAATATATATATATAAAATAAATTTTATTAGTTAGAGTTTTCAAAACAAGTTTTAATAGGGATGTTACCTATAGTGCTATTCATGTAATTGAAGTACATATTTACTAGTTAACAACACATTTAAGAGCGAGTGCAATATATATTGGGCTAAAAATATGTGATTAGTATTTTGGATAAAATTTAAAGTTTAAAGAAGTTTTTTTGTAAAACTGATTATATAAATAATAATATAAAATAAATTTTTTGTGGAAATGTTTTTCTCGAAACAAGATTTTAAACGAAATAAAAACATTGCAGCCAAATTGCTATATAAGAAAATATATACCTACGATTTTGGAATATCAATGGTATCTTACGAGATGCGGAAAGAATAATTAAATATTAAAGCGGTAATAATTATTAAAAAATAGACTGTTTGTAAATGCACTACTATGCTGCATCAGATATATTCGTAAAATTAAAAATATTATTTTTTACTTACCTATTGTCTGTTACAATTTTTTTCACCTCCATTGAACCATCTTCATACATTGGTAAATATTCACCGAAAAAATTAATAATTTGATCTTTACTACAGTTGCCATAGTACCCTGCATACTCAGGAAGATATTCGTCGCCCAAATTGAGAACAGAGTCATGCGGATTTTCAAACAATTCAACTGGCAGTTCAATAACTTGATCTTCTTCGGATACTGAAGCTCCAGCAGCTGAGCGATTGGATACATCTGGTTTTAATTTACTGTTCTGGACTGATTCAGACGCTTCAAGCTTTCGCTTTAATATGCGTTTTTCGTTGTTAAAGTGCAGTAATGTTTGAAAAAGCAAGCGGCTTCTTTTTATTTTTGAAAGACCTCCATGAAACATAAAACACAAGTCACCCAACATTCTTTCGGAAACACGTTTTGGAATACTTGCAGATTGATCACTACTACAATTAGTGAAATTCTCTTTACTTTCTTCCAAATTATGCGCTGGAACTTGTCCTATCAATTGATAAGTGTGTCTCCGTATTTTTGCTAACAAATCTATGCGATAACGTTGAAAATTTTCATTTTTATACTGCAACAACAAGTCCTCTTCGGCTTCTGGCGTTAAATTTAAGCGTTCAAATTTAAATTCCTCTAAATGTTTTAAAAAACTGGAACTATTTTTAATTCTAAAAATCGAACGCGTCGAATTAAGGTAGTCCTCAAGCGCAACTAAATCTAAAAGTACGACTGTGCCATCACGATTCCAGCGTAGAAAATCACAATATTCTAAATTTACCACCAACCACAGTTTGTAGGGAAAAGGAAAGTTTAAAATATCTTGTCTTGTTACAAATGTGAAATTTACGTCCATAATAATTTATATTGGTTATCAACATAAATTATTAAAGAACATAAAATATGATAAAATGAACTAATGAAAGAATTTTTCTTATTTTTTGACAATCAAATAACGGTGCTTAGAGCGACTGACTGAACAGGGCGGTTCAATAACACAACGGCGCCAGATTATTTTAATATTTATTAAAAACAATATTAATACAGGACAGCAGTGTTACCAACTCAACCTAACTTTAAATTATCTATATCTACCTACTTTGGGAATATTACTTAAATCTACTAACATGCGAGAGCAATCTAATCTAACTAGATTTTTTAGAAATATAAGTCATTTGTAATTTGACCTTATTTTAAAACTAATACAGTGGATGTAAACAAAACTTATTCGGTGTGTTGGCTAAAATATTTGAAAGCTATTCAATTCTATTGGACGTTAAAGTATTAAAAATAAAATTTTATATAATAATAAAACTGAATTTTCGTTTAGTAAATACTAAAATGGGGAGGTGAGACGCTTTTACTCTCACAACTAGAATATTAATCGACTATGTATACTTAAAACCATGATTCATTATCCTATATTAGGCCTAGTACTCTGTTCGAATTTGTGACAAATGTTGAGCAACAGTTATTATCGCAGTCGTAAAGTAGCTCTGGGTTGAGGAACACGTGTGCGCTTGATTGTCATTATCGCTTAAAGTCAATTAGACCGTCCTTGTTGCTCGGCCATCGAGCGGCTTACGTCTCACTCACACTGGCTGATTGGCTTCCACGAATAGCTGTACTGTATTGGTGGTTGCTTTAATCAGCCACGTAATCGTTTTGGTTTCGTATATAACCTATGAATTTTAATTAAATAAGTCAGACATTGCGGGAGCACCATTTTAAAATATTTAGTTTTTCACTGGAGGAGAACCATTAAACTCAACTTTTTCACTGGAGGAGAACCATTAAACTCAAGTTTTTATCACTGGAGAAGCACCATTAAACTCTTAGTAATTTTACCGAGCTGAATTTGGTGTCTCACTTCCTATACGAAGGTATATGTCGCGCTGCAGATTTTGGAGGAAGCTCAATCACACCCTGGCATTTTGGTCTCGTAACTTTGCCATTTATTGCTTTTTAATATGTATACCACAGTTTCATAAATTTTTCCACAAAAAATATATAAAAAATTACACATGAAATAATGCACATTTGCTTTATTTTACAGTTTTGATAAAATGTTGCCTGGAGTATTTCAATGTTTTTCCAAGTAAAAACAGAGTACTATTATACTTTTCTGGCAAACATGCTGTTTTTGACAGATATGGGTAGTTTTATTTAATCAAATTGTAAAATCATTTATGATTAATAAAATTTAAAGTTATTTAATTAAAAAAAGTTAAACTTATTTGGTGGAAAATCATCATTGTTCAATGTTGTCAACTCATTACAAAAATAGTCCTTTTTGCGAAATATAAATCAAAAGACTTTTGATTTTGTTAAATATGTATGTATGTATATTGTGCCACCTACTAATATAATATACACATATGTATGTATCCAGTTTTATTGGACAATATCAGTTATTGCAAATCCACCTTAACTGTCGAGCTTAAACTCAACTTTCTTTTTCAATTAGCTAATCTTATACTTAATTTTTTCCAATATTAATTGAAGTTGATGGTTTTAAGTGGTAGTTTAAAGGCCGGGACACATAGAATCCGTCATAGGTACGTCGACTTTTAAAACGCACAAGAAGGTTGAAATACAGCTTTTTTAATGAGTGTTGTCACAATCAGTACGTCTCCGTCAACGCAAAGTACGAAAGTTGGGCAACTTTTGACGTACGTTGAAAGCTATAATGAGAGAGAAACAAAGCTCTCACTCAAAATTAAATTTTTGTGTTGAGTGAAAGCAAAAATAAAACACAATACAACAAAATAATTTAATTTAATAGAGTAAAATGGAGAAAAAATCTTTTTTCTGATTTAATATCCGTCAACAAAGTACTCATCAAGGCGAATTCATACCAGGTGTGAGCAGTAGGACAACAACTACAACAAAACAACAACTTTGACATTAGATTAGCAGATATGAAACAATGTATTTTTTGACAAGACATTAGCAAAAAACGACAGCAAAACACAATCAGCTGGGCTATCGACTCCACTTGGTATGAATTCGCCTTGGTACTCATTGTGTCAACCTCTTCCGTTGTGACTTTGATTTCAATTGAGAGCTTTAAAGTATAACGTATGACGGATTCTATGTGCCCCGGCCTTAAGCCTTGCAGTATTGCCGTACTAAACAAAAAATGGTAACATTTTTTTTTTTATAAAAGTCATAATTTTATCAAAAAAGAACACTCTGTTGTCTAGAGAAAAAATATGAAATTGCTGGTATCTATAACTATGGTAACTGGTGGATGATGATAATTGAAAGGCTGTGTATTAATTCATCATTTATATTATTTATTTAATATTAATTCAAAGTAGACAAAAGTAGTATTAACACGAGTAATAATAAAAAGAGAATGAATCTATGAAAAACTGTCAAATTCGTACATGCACTTGCAATTAACTGCAAAAGTTAACAAGCGTATGAAGTTGACAACTGTTCATAATCAGAGATGTATATAGTGATATAATAATTCTCCCACTCTTACTATGACACCATAGAATAATCTAGTCCAAGACGTAATCTTCCAAATAACCCGGAGTCTTGCGTTGTCGTGAAGATCCCCTGTTTGAACGGGGAATTTGATGTAAATCCGGGTTTTCATCCTCATGTGGTATATGGATTGTATTATCGCATGCACCTGGCGAATGTTGATGTTGGCTTGCCACTGGACCATCTTTGGAATTATTATTAAGATTAGGATTGTAGATTGACGCATGTTGGAATATCAGTTGTTCTGGCGAGGAGTGGGCATTAGTTGAAGTTTCAGCTTGAATATTGGTTGACAATAATTGGTCTATGTGCCTCTTAAATACGTATCCATCGTCCAATTTAACTATATAGTGTAGTCGGCCCATTTTCCTAACTATTGTACCCAGCTTCCATAACGATTTGCTGGGAGTGTAATACCGAGCTTGAACTCTTTCTCCCACTCTTAATTGTCTTGATGGTATGTGATCCTGTTAATTACCTTGTATTTTTGGAGGTTTCAAAATATCCAAGCGACTTCAAATTTGTCGACCTAAGAACAATTCTGAAGGCGTTTTACCGTTCTTCAGTGGTGTAGTTCTATATTTTAAGAGAATATCTCTTATTTTCTCCTGCATGGACGATGACTCGTTGGACATAGCTGCTAACTTATTCTTGAGGGTTTGTATGTTCCTTTCAGCTAGGCCATTTGTGGCTGGGTGTCCAGGGGCTATGAACTTTTGGAATATACCGCAATACTGGCAAAACGATGAAAATGTATCACTTTTGAAAATTGTCGCATTGTTGCATACCATTACGTCGGGGTATCCGTTTCTTGTGAAGATGTTGAGAAGAATTTCGATTGTTGAACCTGATATTCGTGCTGCTGCACATATGCCTGCCTCTATCCATTTGGATTTAGCATCTACTACCATTAAGAAGTAGTGACCTTGATAGGGGCCCGCATAATCAATATGTATACGTTCCCAGTTGTTGTCCGGATCTTCCCACGGGTGAAGTGGAGCTTTTACTGGATCATTTTTGATAGAGGCGCAACCTGGACAAGCTCGTATAAACCTTTCGATATCTTTATCGATCCCCATCCAATACACGTAACATCTGGCCAATTGTTTTATCTTCGTGGTCCCGATGTGGGTGTGGTGAAGCTCTTTTAAAACTGTATCTTGTAAGAAGGATGGTATCATTATGCGTTGCCCTTTAAATAATATATTTCCATCAATGGTGAACTCAGAGTCTGCCGCCGCCGTATGGCGCAATTCATAAAGTATTTTAGAAAGTTTTTTTCATTTTGTGTCTCTTCTCGAATACTCTCGAAACTTAACCTTTTCGAACAAATTTGGTTGAGAGAAAAATGGCATAATTGATGCATTTCCCTATCAATTGAGTTCACAAAGTGCTCATTCTGAGTTACTGGTGCTCTTGAAAAGCAATCTGCACTAACGTTCTCCACACTTTTCTTATGAATAATCTGGTAATTGTAACCGCTTAAAAATGCTGCATACCTTTGTAATCTGGCTGAGGTCATTTGTGGTAGTTTGTTGTTCTGATGAATTATCCTCATCAACGGTTGGTTATTGGTTATTTTTTTATCTTATTGTGTTCAATGGTGTGGCCTAAAACTTCTTTTCTGTTCTTAAAAAATGTGCATTTTGAGCGATTCAAATGTAAGTCGTACTTCCTTAGTTGTTGCAAACAACATTTCAGATTTGATTTGCACTCCTCAATAGACTTACCATGTATGATAATATCGTCAAAGTAGGATTCAGTGTTGGGTACCTGCCGCAAAATTTGATCTATTATACGGTTGAATTCTGCCGGAGCAGTCTTTATAGCAAAAGACAATCAGTTCATGCGGTAGGTTCCTCTGTGCGTAGAAATGCTCTGAATGATACTGGATGGTTCATCAACAGCAAGATGGAGATAGGCTCTGTACAAGTCCAAACGGCAAAATATTTGGCATTACGCAGACTGTTGAAGATATGTTCGATTTTCCGAATTGGGTAATGAGCATTTACCAAAGGTTGGTTTACTCCTACCTTGTAGTCCACGCACAATCGAACCCCTTCATCTGACTTTGGAACCACAACCAAAGGAGAACCCCAATCACTGTTAGAAATTTTTGTAATTATACTCGCATTCTCCAAACGGTCCAGTTCTTTATTGACGCGATCTGTTAGGGCGTAAGGAATCTGACGTTTCTTTGTATATATAGGCTTAGCATTATCTCGTAATTTTAAAGATACATTGTAATTTGGGATGCATCCGACTCTTCCCTCGAAAACATCAGAAAATTCTCTCATAATCTCTTCGACGTCGTTTTGATTATAAAAAATGTCCATCGAATTCTCACTTGGTTCCAAATTATCCAGTTAAATCAAGTTGATATTGAGACGTCGAATCCATGATCTCCCCACTAACCCTGCACATGTATCCGGAACGATATATACATCGTCCGAGGTTGACACACGATTAAATTCTATGTTAGCACGTACTTTGCCATCTGGCACAAAGGTATTTTGCGTGTATGATCGGAAAATTACATTTGCAGTAATTTAGGTAATTAGCTTATTTAGGTTCAATTCTCTGAATTGTTTCCTGGGAAGAAATGTAAAGCCAGACCCTGAATCGACTTTGAATTTTACTGGTTTCCCCTCAATATTGATGTTTGCGTAATAGCGCTCAGAGTTAGAATTTTGAAAATTGTTCTGATAAACATCAATTATCCTGGAAACACCGTAATCTTCGTGTTGTATATTTTGAATTTGATCCGAGTTGTTGTGCGGTCGTACCATACCGTTCGTCTTCAATGACGTTATACACACTTTACTCACGTGTCCCTTTTTGTTGCAACTTGAACTTTTCAACTTATATTTTTTCGTGCGGCATTCTTTAGTCTGGTGATTGTTCCTCCCGCAGCGAAAACATAATCCGGCAATACCTAAATCTTCATAGTTCGCCTTTTTGCTGTTGACCTGTTGATTGCGACGTTTTTGTCCAATCCTCTTAATTTTCGAAATTTTATTTATATCCGTCGTGACTTTCGAAGCACCAGCTGTATCTGCCAGCTCCCTCGCATTAACCTTTGCGGCCTCAAGCGCTAAAGCTTTTGTGACAATCTCATCAAATTTTAGTGAACCCGCCTGTAATAACTGTTCACGCATATAATTGTCCCTTACCCCTCGAATAACTTGAGCACGGAGAAAAATATCTGCTATTGTGACCTTGAAGGTACAGGAGGATGTGAAATCACACTCGCCTATTTCTGCACGAAGGGTTGCAACAAACTCGGAAATTGTTTGTTGGTCATTCTGGTATTTGCTCAAAAAGCGATGCTGTGCCACTAGTATATTCCTTGTCGGCGAAAAATGACTTTTCAACAATTGCATTAAGTCATCATAATCCAGTTCAGCAGGGGGGTTACTATGTAACTCGATTCGATAGTTAAATATTACGGATACGGATTTTTCGTACCAACTAACTCGAATTCGTAAATACATTTGCTACTTTCGAGTTGCCGTATCCGATTATCGGATACTCGTACTCTACTTTCGGATGTGCATCACTATGTAATTCGAATTTAGATGTCAAAGTCGCTCGAAAGTTGGCATTAGTACTCGTTTGATTTTGAGCTAACGGATGAAATATTAAAAAATTTAAATAAAACAAAACATCGACACCAAACGCTGAAAATGTAAGTATTTGTTAAATTTATGTATATTAATAGATAAAAATTAATACAAATCTTTTTCAATAGGGAAAATGCTACGAAAAATATTAATACGAAGCAAATACAATTTGAAATTATGCTCAACTTTATGACAGAGCATCCGCAGTTGGCTAAGGGCTATATAAAAGCTCCGGATGCCAAACAAGCCACCAATTTATGGACACGATTGGCAAAAGATCTGAATGCAGCCGGTCCACCAATGCGGGAAGTGGTCGGTTGGAAAAAAGTAGGTAATATATAGTTTACCCATAAATGGAAATAAATTTTTTTTTGTTTAGGTTTGGGCAGATCACAAGACCCATCTTAAGGCCAAATTGCGGAAGAACCGCATTAATTTTTCGGGCACAGGCGGTGGTCCGGCAAAAATGTGTTCATTTACCGCACTCGAAGAAGGTGTAATTGATTTACTTGAAATGAGGGAGGCGGTTGATGGTATGAGTGGGGTTCGGAAATTTGGTGTAAATAACAGTATCCCCCCAACCGGCGACGACACTGGTACGGCCACAAGCAATAACGACGTCGAGCAAGATGTTGCACATATCCTCACATGCGTAACTAATGATCTGAGGGAGACGGATGAATTGGTGTCTGATCCTTCCCCAACGCGTTGCTCGTCAGCTGCCCGCACGCCCATCACACGACGATCACCATTCAATCGCGCTGTGCCAAAAAAGCAGACATTGCTGGAAAAGCAAGTGAATGGTCAAATGGAGTACCACAAGCGCTCCACATCACTCTTGGAAGAGGTCAACAGTAATTTAAAATCTTTAGTTAGATATAAAAGAAGACAAGTGGATATAGAAGAAAAAAATTATAAGCTTGCAAAAAGAAAATTCGAACATGAAATGAAGTTGAGCGTAGAAAATCAAAAACTTAAACTTGCAAAGCTTAATTTAAAGAGAGAGATGCTAGAAATTGAAAGAAATCGAAATTTATAAGTTATATCTACCCTGTTGTCTAGTATGTATGTGATATTACTATTTATTACTATTTATATTACTATTTAAGCTTTTTTTCTTTCCTAAAACCACTATAAATGAATTAGTAAAAACTTCAGTGGAAATAAATGAATTAATATTTTATAAATTGTTTTTTATTTGATTTCTTAAAGCTTGCGCTAAGGCTGAGAACTGATTTCTATCTTCAGAATCTAAAGCAGTTGTTGAGGCCAATTCCATTTCTTCTTCATTATTCACTATTTCTGAAGGTAGTTCGACATTATGCTCTAAACAAATATTGTGTAATGCACAGCATACATTCAATATTTGTGCGACCTTTTCCGGTACATAATGTAATTCTCGTGCTGCGAGCAAACAACGAAATCTCCGCTTTAAAACACCAAACACACGTTCAATTATTGATCTTGCCTTACAAAACCGCTTGTTAAATCTGCTCTCCGCAGAATGCTCATTCGCACTCCTGTACGGTGTAAGTATCCATGGCTCCAATGGGTACCCAGAGTCTCCTACGGATAAAATAAATTAAAATGATGAATTAAATAATGAAATAATTAAATTACCTATTATCCAAGATGACTTGTCGCCATTAATATATGCGTCCTTCAGAAATTTACGCTCATCCGACAAGTTCCATACGTGAGAGTCGTGTGCTGCCCCTCCATAACATCCATTCACTGCTCTTATGCGCATTGTATGATCACATATCTAAAATATCAAAGAATGTGCTCGTAAAAGGTGGGATGATTGATAGATCTCCTCCCCTCAATAAAACAGTTTATAATGCCACATATTCTACACACGGTGTAAGTATTAATGGCATTATTTTATTTAGGGGATGATATCATTTTGGAAATACTTACGACCATTGCATTTATGCTGTGTTTGAGTTTCCGGTTGAAAAACAAGTGCTCGTTTTTAGATGGCCGCACTATTTGTATGTGAGTACCATCAACAGCTCCTATTATCCCTGGAATTCCAGACGTTGCATAAAAGAAATTTTTGGCAGCTCGTTTTTCGTCATCGCTCATGACGAAATTTATGTGCTTGGGACACAACACCTTCTCTATAGCATTACACACTTCTTTTATGCAGTTTGACACAGTTTGTTGTGCCAAGCCAGCAAACCGGTCTTGACCGATTTGGTGTTGGTACCCACCTTGTCCAAGGAACTTAAGTGTAGCACCTAATTTGATTGCTGGTGTTACAGCTGTTGATCTCTGTGTTGTTGGCAGATGCGCACTAATGCTCTCCAACACATATTTAAAAGCTTCCTTGCTAAGACGGAAATTTCGCACAAACCTACAAACAAAAATATATGGTTATATACAACATATTTAATAAATTGTTACTTACATTACATCCGTCAACTGCATAAAATCTACACCATCGCGTAGGATTCTACGTTCCATTCGCTCGTCTTCATTTTCCATCCAAAGGGCAACCGTATCCATTTTTATAACGCACAAATATTTCTTGTTTACTTTTTTTATTTTTATTTTCATTGTTTTGACATTTTGGGTAATAAATGCTGCCAATGTTGAATAAAACATTCGAAAGTAGTGCCAAAATTATTTCAATTAGTGGCAGCACTTCTCGCTCGATCCGAAACTGTTACATGGTAAGAGTTTAAATTCGGATCGAATACAACTTTCGAGCTGTTCATACTTTCGAATCGAGTTACATAGTAACCCCCCAGCTGGAGTTTTCGGTGCAGCTAACGCTGTGATTATGTTGAACGTACTTATCCGAATTGAATTCAGTAGGAGTTTCAAGCAATAATCTTTATTAGCGCTAATGCCCTTCATTTTAATGTAATTTTGAAATCTTTGAATGTAATTTTTGTACGGCTCCTTTACTGGGTCAAACGGATCGAAATTTGGTACCAAAATAGTGTTTGCCGTGTTATTTTGCACTTGCACTTGTGCAGTATTTGATGCCATTCTCATTTGTTCGAGCATTTGCATCTGTAGAATTTTCTAGAACTGGTTGGCGTCAATTTTGTTATGTAAAATGCGTATAGACTTTCTCGTACTATTATCTGAAATGTAAATTTCCGTATATTGTTTTTCCTCGTCGCCAATTTATGGTAACTGGTGGATGATGATAATTGAAAGGCTGTGTATTAATTCATCATTTATATTATTTATTTAATATTAATTCAAAGTAGACAAACGTAGTATTAACACGAGTGTATTAATTCATCATTTATATTATTTATTTAATATTAATTCAAAGTAGACAAACGTAGTATTAACACGAGTAATAATAAAAAGAGAATGAATCTATGAAAAACTGTCAAATTCGTACATACACTTGCAATTCACTGCATAAAGTTAACAAGCGTATGAAGTTGACAAATGTTCATAATCAGAGATGTATATAATGATATAATAATAACATATACATATAAAGCACAAAATGTCAGTCGTAAAGTAGCTCCAGATTTTGGAACACGTGCGCGCGTCATTGTCATTATCGCTTAAAGTCAATCAGGCCGTCCTTGTTGCGCGGCCTTCGAGTGGTTTACGTCTCACTCACAGCTTCATCGAATAGCTGTGCTGTTTACTGTATTGCTTTAATCAGCCATGTGTAATCGTTTTAGTTAATGTATATAACCTATGAATTTTAATTAAATAAGTCGGATATTGGAGGAGCACCATTTTTAAAACTCAATTTTTCACCGGAGGAGAACCATTAAACTCAATTTTCTTCACTGGTAGAGAGCCATTAAACTCAAGTTTTTTTCATTGGAGGAGCACCATTAAACTTTTATTAATTTTACCTAGCTGATTTGAGAGTCTCACTTCCCATACGAAGGTATACATAGGTCACGCTGCAGATTTTGGATTAAGCTGAGGCGCTTTGATCTCATTTACCAATTTTTTGGATAGAGTCCAAAAAAAAAGCACAAAATGTGTTTGTTTTTTGGAAAGCTATAGCTGAATACACCAGTAAACCGATCTTTCTGAAATTTTCACAGTTTGTTATTAGATATACGGATGGTAAAATAGGATACTTATTTTTTTGATTTTAGACGTGGGCGTGGCACCTCCCATACAAAGTAAATATTTATCATCGTGTTGCTTGGTAACAGTAACAGCTAGCGCCTTCGAATTTTGCATCAGTAACCTCTATATTAACATACATAGTTTAGCGAAAGATAGACTGGATTCGAATAGTGGGCGTGGTACCTTCCATACAAAGTGAAAAATTATTATCGTGTACATAGAGAACTAGATATGGTCTTCAAAGTGTGTACAAGTAACCCCTATACATGGGGGTACGCATAGTCTATCAAAAAACAGATTGAATGGGAACAGAGGGCTTCGTATCTTGCATATAAACTGAAACAGTTTTGTCGTAAGAATAGCGTGTCTTAAAGCTGGCTACAGACAACGCAATGTGTTTCTGAAATCTGTTTCATTTCATTACAGATTGCGGCGTCTGACTTCGTGTTTCGTGTTTCACTTCGGATTGCAATCCAGATTTCATTAACATCAAAATGTTTTGATATTTTTTGGTTGCATTGAAATAGATTTCATTGTTTGTATCGCTGTTTCATTATTTTATGTGTTTAGTACATTGACAACAAATAAGCTGTAAACATCTATGTAATTAAGAAAGAACAAAATGGCGATTTTTTGACCACATTTTTCTTTTCTTCGGTTGTAACTCCTTTTCTTCCTCTTGATATAACACTTCATCAATAACAACACTTGCTGCTAATTGCATTACTTCACGATTCAGTTTTTCATCCGTTCTTCCGTGCGATGATAATGTTATAATATAAAATAACAGAACTGAGATTGCGTTTATGTTTTCACTGTTGGTTTCAATGTTTGGTGTCAAAACATGAAACCTGAATGTGAACGTGTTGCAGAAACAAATTGCGTTGTCTGTAGCCAGAACAAAGGTTGGCCATACTTTTCTATCAAGTGTTTATTGTATTTTTTGTGGATGGGTGTAGCGAAGCGCGCCCATAGGATAGCTAGTTTAATATAAAATACAGATAGTTTATTTAAAAGTTTAAAATTAATAAAAAATACGTTTTATCCATTTATTACGTTAAAAAAAATTTTTGTCTGTATTGTTTTTTTTAACATATATACATGTAAGTATGTATGAATGTAAATATTTTTTATTTCATGTAAGTTTAATCTACCAAAGTTGGCCGCTTAAACTAGCAAATAAAATTAGTTAATTATTATCTTAAAAACTAAAAACAAATATTAAGGATGACTAAATCTCTGATCTCTATTCTAAATACCCGCTCTTATAGATCTACCTATGTACTTTTCGGTGTAACTTTGAGTAAAAAACACGAATGTACCAATTTATTGTTTTCATTTTAACGATTTTTTATAGTAAATTTAACTTTAAATTATTTTTTTATTAAAACCTTGTATTTGATCATTTTAAATATGGCAAAAGTGTCAGGAAAAATCGAAACAGTAAAACAATTTGGTATTATATATGTAAGTAGATATTTATAAAATAAAAGTAAATAAAACTATAATTGCTGAGGAAGTTTTAAATTAATTTTTTATTTCTATAATTTTTTTCTTTCTTTTTTTGTTAAGCAATAACTATTTTTTTTGTTTAGTTCATTTTAAAAATACATATTTATAAATTAATATCAATTTATTAATTATAAACTAATATTTTATTTTATTTAAATTATATATTATATATGTATGTATGTATAGTAAGTAGGGAGAAGGAAAATATAATAATATAATTTGTTATTATATATGTATATTTATATTTGCAGTTATTAATTGTTAGTTTAATTTTATAAATTGTTTAAATTTCAACTATCATCATGTCTTGAATGTTACGTAACAAATCTTGCATATTTCACAATAAATCCCTGTGGAATACCCATGTATGTTTTGTATGGGCAAATTTATGGGACAACCATTGAGATTCTAATAAATTAAAACGATCTCTACTAAGATATAGTGGCTTTCCACGTCTGTAATTAAAAAAAATAAAATACAAAAATAATTTGTTATTCGAATAATCAGTTCAAAAACTTACTTTAAATCACGATCTTCTTCATCAAAATCATCTAAATAGAGGGAACCCCATAGACATGCTCGTCTGCCGCGGATAACAATAATATAGGTCGACGTAACAACCAAAAATATACCTATGCCACCGCCACAGGTAATTGTATGCTAGAACCAAATAGAAAATAAACTTACAAAAAAATGTTTACAATTTATTTTAGAAAATGCGATCTAGACGCTAAAAGCACCAGCAAATAAAATTAAAATCTTCGCACGACCACAACAAATATGACTCGCCCACTAAATTTCTTTTAATTTGTTTTATTTCAAAATCATCTGGTTATGCTTTCTATTTCGATTGTTATATTTTTTATGATTCTTTCATGAAATATTGATTTATTTTTTATGATTAAATGCCCCAACACTATAAGGTTATATAGGCCAGAAATATTTATTTAATAAATTTCAATAGTAGGAGTTATGCATAGATAAAGATAAATCATGTTAAATATATAATTCCAAATAAGATTTTTTAATTTAATTATTTAGGCTTAAGTTCTTAATTATAAAGAGATAAAGAGTGGAATGCATTTTCTAGACACCTACGTCAGTCATTAGCACTCCTCGTATCTATTTACTAGGTAGTTTCAATTGATATTAATTTTCTATTTAAACAAACTTATCAAAGAAATAGGATATGAGAAATTTTAGTTTTTTTATATCATATTTCCACTCTGCTGGTGTCTAATTTTTCTTTATCTCTATATTATTAAGAACTTAAGCATAAATAATTAAATTATTCATTTAACAATAGTTCAAATAAAATTAAAATTCATTTAAGATTATTTTAATTAATCAATTATTAACTTCTAGAAACCACAGATACCACAATTCGATTTCAGACTGGAAGTGTGCGTATCGATGATAATAAACTCAAATCATATTCATCTAGATTGCTGACCTCACGGGGCCCTCTTAATTTTTAGGTGAATGACTTTTTATTAAAACCATATTTTGCGTAGTTTTAAAAATTTGTTAAAATAATATTTACAAAAAATACTGAAGTTTAATTGTTTAATTAAATACATTTAAAAATTTCTAGTCAATTGAAGTACTTATGAGAACTTACCCTGACAGCTTCACAGCATTCATTTTCGGCACAACAATTTTGTTTAAGACATACTATAGTCCCGCAAAGTAAACAAATCGAACTTTCTTTCGGAACTTTGTAACAATTTAAACAGGGACGTTCGTGGTAATACTAAAATATCAATAAGATAAGAAATAAACTTAAAAAGTTTTGAATCATAATCAAATTTATTTACCGTAAATAACCTTTCATATTCTCTAGGTAGTTCCAGCAATTTTGGTTGTTGCCAGGCAGAATGTTGATTGAGTAAAACCAATTCTCGTACTGTATCTGTTGGTGGTCTTATATTCATAAGTTGTTCACACCAGAATTTCGGTAGAGACTCCTCGGTGCCGGGTATAAAACATAATCCTTTAGAAGCATTGAAGCAATCCCAATCCATTGAATCTGTAACCAATTCAAGGTAGTAAACTAAACGCACAAACTCCAGGCCTGGCGCTAAAATTTCTGGCATTTCATGTCTATATAAATGTTGCCGCAGCAAAGCAGCTATACGCAAGAATTGTAAACAGAGAGTCTGCAGCTGTGTTTCCATCGATTTAAGATTAACTTCTACACCTGCTAAAGATCCATCGTTAGAGCTGTTATTACCACTAAGAGCAGCGGAGGCGGCAGCCGAAGTAGAAGGTAAACTATCACGCCTTAGGTGCGATAAGCGGTTGGTGTTTTTCAATACTAAGGCCATAGCCTGTCCCAAATAGGACATATTTGGTGAACGAATAGAATTACGACGGCTAGAAAGGTTGCTCTGTTCCGCTGTTGGCGAGGCAATAAAATGATCCAAAATATAATCACACTCGAGATCAGTCAGGGTGACACATAACTGTACAACAATTTGATAATATAACAAATTGTACATAACTTTAACCATACAAGTAAAATATTCTAAAAAATATAAAAACAAATTAGCCAATATATTTATTTAAATAACAAATAGTTTTTATTCATGGAGGCGTGGAATTTACCCTGATCTAAATGTAATGGTGCTAAAAGAATAAATTTTAACAATAAGGCTATCGGATCTGCTAGTAGTGCCGGTATGACCTCACGACAATGTGACGGCACTGGGGCACTTTCTGTTACCGTCATACCAGCCAAAGATGCCCATGAACTCCACAAGGGCCACTCGACCAATACTCTAACATGCACGGAGAGTACATGCAACAATGGTACAATACAGTCTCTTTTTGGCTTATAACGTGTTGGGTTTGTTGTACATAGCGAACCACCGCGTTGAATAATTTCAGACTCTAAATTTGTACGAGCTATAGAGGTGACAAATATGAACAGACTACGGAACGTTGGTGGAACCCGTTTCATTTTACGATTTGTTATATTTGTCATGTCCTCCATTGCACGACCCATAGCTTCAGACAATTTCGTTGAGGTCTGAAAGAAATTATTTGAAGAAATAAATAGATATAAACAAACAAACATAAATCTAAAAATAGAAAAGGGAAATTATAGATATCATTGAATTAACTTACCGGTGGTCTTTCGTTCTCCTTTATCAGATTCGCTAGTTCAAAAACTAACCGCTCGAACGGTTGAATACCAGAGCGTACAACCGGTGTTGGACGATCTAGCTGAGGACTTAATGGTAAAACTGAATTTGAAAGTTGTCTACAAACAGGACAATAAAATTCTCCCCTCTCATGTAAGTGCTGCCTTTGGCTGGCATATAAAGTCTTTAAATAAGCGTCTAAGCAACTTAGATGCAAATGATGACCACACGACTGTACATGAACACCATTTTCATAAGCCATATTATTGGATAAATACCAAGACTCTTCGCCAAATTTTAAACTTAAAATTTCGGTACGTCTATTAAATTCGGTTGCTAAACGTGTGCTATGCTTAAGTCGTTCTTCATCTTCCGGGGATAGTGGGAGTGGCAATCGTTCCGTTATCCTTCGTCGATGGCCCACAATGCCACTTGATTCAACCAGAACTACTAGACCAATGGGATTTGATTCCGTGCTAGGAGTGGTGCAATTACATATAATGCAATCATACTCTTTCTCGCGGGGCTGCTCTTCAAAGAGGTCTTCTTCTTCCTCCATGCCGGCATCCATATTATTGGCGGCTGCTGTTTGCATGAACTCCTTTTGTTTATTGGCAAATTCTTGCATCATTTTCATTTGTCTTTCACGGGCTCTCTTGCGTCGTTCTTCTTTTTCCTTAGCTTCCCTAGCTTTTGCCTCAGCTTGTTTCTCGCGCTGATTCGGCCAAAGTTTACGCCTTATTTCATCAATGTTTTGAGCACATGTGTCGTCATGTTTCGCAATTTTTCGCAAAAGATTGCCAATAAAATAGGGACCATCCCCGATGCGAGAATCGGAAATTTTGATATTACGTTTCTTTGTTTGACTAGAAGCTGCTGCTGCAGCAGCTGAAGAAGTTGAAGGTTCCGAAGATCCCTCACAGTCTACATCCATGGCTGAGGACGATGAAGAATAATCACCTCTTGCACTACAATCTTCCTCTTCATCAGAATCGGTGCACGAAAAACTATCTAAAGTACCACTCAATTGCGAGTGCAATTTAAGGAGAAGCGATAATATACTTTCATCTATAATTACTTCGTCTTTACTAAGACCATCGATTGCGTTGTCGACCGAACGCTTACGATTGCTGGCATCAAATGCGCGGCGAGCACCTAAGGTACTTACACCGAGCGTCGGATTTGAGGGTACAACATCCATGTTAGTACTTGGTACAGCGACAGGTTGTACGCGGGGAAAGGGTACTAAACTACCAATAGAATTGGGTGTCGTAGGAGGGAACATTTCAGGCTGAGTTTGTCTTTGACTTTGTGCTGCTTGCTGAATTCTAGGTTGATTGGCAGTGTTCGTTGAGGGGCCAGGGTTTTGTCCATCTCGTAATACAACCTCCATGCCTGCATCAGACGACATTGTTATAGGTTGTAACGAGAAACGGAATTCCATTTGTGGAGAATTAGTTCTAGTGTTTTCAATGGCATTAGAAACTTCACCTATTAAATCGTCGTCTTGACTATCCTGTGACACAAGTCCAGTCTCGGGGACCACGGACAGATCGGCTGGTAAAGCCACTTCCATGTTTTGCAAACGCATAGGCACTATGGCGGTTGAAGTTGTGGTTGCATTTGGAGCTGAAGAACTATGTACAACACTTAAATTGCGACCCATATTTTCAAGCCATGCTGGGGAAATTTCCATAGCTGACGCATTATTATCATCTAGATCATAGTCCACATCCGGATAGAAAGGATTGGATCTATAGTGAGCTGGAGTCACTTGGGGTTCATGGGACTTGAGAGATATTTTCGACACTACATGTCTTAAATTGCAACTAAGATTATCTGTAGGATAGCATTTAAACAACTTAGGAGGATCTCTACGCAGCCCGAAACGATAGCAAGGCTTGTGCTGATCTTCACATTCAACGATAGCTGATTTATCACTACCCATTGGCTTGGTATCCTCACTAGTTTCGATGGCAATTTCTAATAGAAATATTGCTAAGGCCAATAAATGTTCTGATACATCTCTTGAATGTACAGCCCGATATAATATTGATAATATGGTTGAATGGAAGACTCGGGAACTTAAAATACGACACGGGTCACTGAACGCCGGTCCCACCGGTCTGGGTAATCTAAATGGTGGCCATAAATTGCCACTTGTAGGCATTTTTTTCTTCGACTTAACATAGTTTGTAAATCGATCCAAAGACGATTGAAAATCTCTTCTATGGACAGCTCTTAATAGAACGTGTAAGGGGTCATAGTACTGTTCCCACACCTCATCGATAGGTGTAAATAAGCCCTGCTCCAAATTTTCCGATCCAGCAGAGGGAGCTTTATACACAGACAGTTTCTTTAAGAATGTTTCGAAATTCTTCGTATGAACATTACCAGACCTCTCGGGCATTAATTCCAGCAATTGGGAATGAGTTTTATTCTCTGTTGCCAGAAGAGCACTTATTTCAATGACACACTGTGTGGCTTCATCATTGCCCAGATTTGTACGACTGGTTACCAACGTAGCTAGGAATGTTAGAAACCCTTCCAGCATTGAAGTTTGTTCCATTTGCTGCGATTGTTTAAGTGGGGCCGTTTCCAGCCACTGCGATACGCCAAACAATTCAATTGTATTTTGTAAAAAGAAATATTGTGGTAAATTTGTGGCACAAATCTGCAGAAAGAATAAATCCATATCAGCCATAGAATTGCAGAAGTTGGCTTGTATGTAGGTCATGGCTTGGCCCTTAATCTGAAGCCCATTTCGAACCCAAATACCGGCTAAAATTTCGTAGAAGAAGCTCTGCAAATATAAAAATTTTAAAAATAAATTAGTTCTGATGTCTATACATAAAATAAAACTGTAACAGGGCCATTTCTGTACATAAAATACTTTTTGAAATTAATTTTGTTGTTAGTGCAGTTAGTAATCGAAAAGGAATACAAAACATAAATTTTTAGAATTTTTGTCTGTCTGTGTTTGCATCACGGAAACACTACTGGGTGAATTTTAATAAAATTTTGTGAGTATCTTGGTTCAAATATAGGATATTTTTTTCCGCAAAAATATCTCATTTCCAAGAGAAAAAGTAGTGAAAGTACGCAATTTTACAGATTTCAAGGCACTGCAAACTTGATAGCACCTCTTATTTTTGAAAGCGGGATATTTTAAACACAATTTCCAGAACTCTACAATAATTTTAAAATTTTATATAAATTTCAGATTTTTATTCAGGATGGGTATCTCTATATAACGAAAATACATAAACCCTAACTGAAGCTCTATAAAATTAAGAGTCTTAAAATTTTGTGTAGATTACTTTTAAAGCAAAATCGAAAACGAAAACAAACAACTTCCAAATTATTAGGTACAAATTTTAATTGTTGTTTTATTACTTAAGTTTTTTAGGCTTTTACTTTTACATATATACTTTTACTTTTGTACCAGAACCTTAAACCTTTTATATGAAAATACAATAGTACCAAATAAATCTTTAAGATAAAAAATCAACATTAGAGATTTACAAGCAAAGTGAGCGGTGTGACAATCTAAAACTGGGTTGTAACTGTTAAAAATTATGTCCAGGATGATTCAAGACGAGAACGTGAGCGGCAAAATTAGCAGCACCTTTGGCAGGGCTGGCTTTGGAGTCACCAGCGACGTAATTCCTTAACAGAGACCTTCTTAACGTTGAAACCAACATTGTTGCCGGCGACAGCTTCAGCGAGAGCTTCGTGATGCATTTTAACGGATTTGAGTTCAGTGGTGATGTTAGCAGGAGCGAAGACAACAACGGTACCGGGTTTTAAGACACCAGTTTCGACACGACCGATGGGTACCGTGCCACCAATTTTATGTAAACATCTTGCAAGGGTTAACGCAAGGGCATAGGACATTTTTAACCTAATTATTTGTATAACAGTGTCGCGGGACTTTTCACTTTTCTCTTCCATTTTTAATTTACATATACTTATAAAACTACTTCATTTATTTATTTAATTTAATAATTTTATTTAAAAGTTTATCCCAAGATCCCAAACGTTTCTCCTCGTAAGCCTAATTATTTGAAGAAATTTGTTGATTACTGACTTGGCAACCTTACAAGGGCCGAACAACGGCAACTAACGGGAAATTATGCGAATGGCGTAACCTTGTCTTCCGTCAACCTTGATAGTAACTACCGTTTGCATTGCGCTTCTTTTTATATGTTTGCCAGTAGTGTTGCCTAAACTATTGAACCAATTCCCGATAGATAATACTTAAAAAAAAACTCGTGTAAAAAAAAAAACGCTGACATAAACCGGTAAATAAATTTAAAAATAATTTTTTTTTACTTTTTTAAAGTTTAAAGACAAATTTTAAAGCGCCCATTCAGTTCAATATAAGAGATTACAACTACTACGTTCAGCTTACATTATAACAAAAAAAAAAAAAAACTTATTGCAGATGTTTCATGCTTAAAATTTCGTATTTATTAAAGCTTAAAAACGCTAGAAAACAGCAAACTAAAAATTTTCACAGCGTTTCACAGCTAAAAAAATCCACTTAGTGGTTTTTTTTTCAAAAGTTTCCGCTTCTAAGAGCAAAAAACAACCAGATATAGAACCGCCGTTTTGGCAAAACTGCTGTTTGCCGATGCGATTTTATTAACAATATTATTGAGAGGAAGAAAGCGTTTTTGGCTGTTTAAAAACAAAAAAGCGATGATACAGGGTCAGAACAGATACAGCGTTACTGAAACGATTTATATTAGAGTAGGAGGAGCTAATCAAAATGGCTTCTAAAATAAATTACTTAGGTAAGGAATAATGGTCACGAAGTGTTTTCTGCGCTTCACAAAAACTTGCAAAAATATACATGTATATACATACATACATATGTATATTGTGAAAAGGACCTCAAGAACGATTACATATTACATTACATGTATGTATATATTTTTGTTTTGATTTGTATTGTATATTTGTACATACATATGTATGTATGTCGTGCTATTTTCTCTTAGTTCTTAGAAGTAAAAAGGGGATTTCCCACTTTATTGTTAGTTAAATTTATGATAAGGAGAAAAGATAGGGATGCCAAACAAGTCATTCCAAACCCCAGAATTTTTCGGAATTATTAAATCCCAATTAAAAATGGAAATATCGGAATATAGAATTTTTTATTTAAATTTATGAAATAAAAAATTTTTCTTTCCAATAAATGTTTCGAGATATTAAGAGGTTTCCGTTTTAGAGAATTAAAAAATGTTTGTATTATGGAATAGAATATTTTGACAATTAAATAGTGCCAACAAATAAGTATTTATTATGATTGTGAAATTTATAACCATTTTTAAAAGGAAATGTGGTTTAGAAAGGTTGAAATGACTTATGCCATTTTCAAAATTAACTGCATAACTTTATAACTGACTTAAACCATCAAGGAAAAATTTTTATTAGAAATTACCATTTTCTTCAAACTCATTGTAACTAAGTAATTTATTTTTTAGTATTTAGGGAAATAAAGTGTTTGTAGAAAATTGGTGGGCTATAGGGTAGTAAATCCATCATATATTTACGTTTTTCTTCTGTTATTGCTCTAATGGTTGTATATAATGGAAGCAAATCAATATTTTCGTATATTCTTGGCCTTCCCCTTTTAGGGGAATCCGTAATTCTCATCCAAAGAAGTTATATAAAACATCTTATATGGAACATTTTTTAGAAATCTGATCCATTGAATTTTTAGCCAAGACACAGCTAATCCATTGGTGTTTCTCTTTCTATTAGTCGTTGATTCTCCCAGTTGTTTACATTGGTTTTTTCCCTCTTCATATAAAAGCTAATCCCGAGAACCCTAATACTGATATCCAGAGATTATTAAATAAAATTTATTTCCGAATCCCGGAATTTTACTAATATAATAAAATTTGTTATTATACTTTGCACAACAGGTAAAAAGAGTATTTTTAAGTTTGTTATTTGGTACGTGTAGTTATGCATTTTTGTGAGCCCGCCCCAGATATACAGTGATAAATAGTTTTTCGCTATTAAAAGTAAGCTAAAAACAACGTTTAACTATCACGTACTTTAAGGACAAGTGATAGTAATGAGCATTATCCTCGTTATTATAACAAAAATTACTTATCGCTCCAACAAAATCCTAACTTTAGCTATTGGCAAGTTATAATAATGGGCCTTATAGTTTTATATAAAGAATCAAAGTTTAATTCAAAAAATGTAAAATGCACAGAAAACAAAAAATCAATATTTGACCAAAAAATCAAAGATTTAGCAAACATTTTAATTTAAAAGTTTAGATTAAAAAATATGTATTTCATAAACTTAAAAATTTTAAAACTTTAAGCTTTACTGAAAGATCTTGTTTAATAACAAAAAAAGTCAGTTTAACAAACACAAAAAAAAACATTCACCAAAAAGTTAAAATTCGCGAAATTTCGAATTTTTTTTATGAATTCCACAAATTTTTTTAAATATGTATATTTTATATATTTTTTTAAATATGTATATTTAAAAAAATTTAGGCTACAAATATTAATCAAACTTTAGTTAATATTTGATTTATTTATTAAATGTTACAATACAATTACATGTATTCTAACTTTTATACATATATCGAGCATAGTAACGAAAACCCTTCACTCGTTATAGTGAAACCCAAAGTATTTGGTGCCATCCGAACCCACAACCTCCAGACTGACAGATGGAGGATGTTATAAGATATTTTTAATTGATTATATATACATAAATATTCATGTATATGTATGTACGTACATACGAGTACACGTATAAATTAAATTAAACGCTAAAATATTCGATCATATGTTTACGCTACAAAAATAATTTAAAAATCAAAACCTGTTAAGAAAATTATAAATTGTTAACACAATTATATACATTAATATGCATTTGTTTAATAAACTCAAATGAAAACCCATCATCAGTGCGCAGTAAAGAATTATCCTGTTTAGTCATAAAATATCCCCTCTTTGAGAATAAATTCACTCAACAAGTAACACTGAAAATCATGATAACAGGAGACAAAATGCATTAAATAAAAGATTATATACTTACATACATATTTATATATGTATACATATAATAAATAAAAACACCATAAAGAATTAATTGAATGAACATTAATAATAAAATGCAAATAAAGAGAGAAATAATTTAACCAATAATTTATAGTGCGAGATCAGGGATGGGAATTGACATTTTAAAATTGTACCAATCAGCTTGAAACATTTCAGCTTTCGGACTCCAACTGTACTATGTGGATAATAAATAGCACAATAAAATCTATTAAAAGTCTATACATACAGTCTGCCAAGAAAATGTTTTGACTTAGGGAAAAAAGTTTTGCTTTTGACTTTTATAATATAAATTGTTATTTCCTTTTTTATTTTTAGTAATTTCTTTTATTAAATTAATTTTATCTATATGCTAACTTACAAATAACATCAAAAAGGAAAAAATAAGAATAAAAACAAAATTAAAAACATGTTTTTACATACTAAGATAATATAAAAAAAAAATGCGATGGATATGTATGTATGTAATTGTAAGATATTGTATGGTAACCATTGGCACCAATCACGGCTTGCAGACACCCTTTGGTGGAATAAACTAATTTTTGCACACATTTCGTTAGAATTTTATTCCATTCCTCTTGGCAACTTTTCTTTTAGATTTAGAAAAGCACCACCTTACCAAATGAGCCTTATGTTTGGGGTCATTATTCTGATAATGCTTGAAATTCGGCTTTCTATTAGTATAAATTTTATATTTATTGACCCTGGAAATTGGATGACCATTTAATATATTCAGGTACTGATTCGAAACCATTGTGTTCACAATAAAAAAAATTTCTCCAACTCCCTTACTAGATATGGACCTACAAATTATTACAGAGAGTTTTCCAAAATTTACTATTGGAATTAATCTAACGCTTTTAGGGGTTTTCCCCATACTTTATTTTGCCCATCGTTATAGAAATGCAACATATTGATCTCTTCGTAAAATATAACAACATCACAGTAGTCGACAGGTTTGGAAATATGCGTTGCAGCAAGAAACAATTGACTTTTTGTGTGTTGCATTGTAAGCAATGTCACGCTACATTCTTTCATTAGTTCACTTGAAAGTGTTCTCGTAAATACCAAAGGGTTTACCGTCTAACTTCTCCCTTAAAACTGATGAAATCAAAATATTTAGTACAAACTACTTCAATAACAGTAATCACCATAATGTTCTTGCTATATCATCCATATGACAGTGATGAAGTTAGAAGATTAAAAAGACTACATATCTATCTTAGACTTTCTTAATCATAAAAATATTTTAATTATGTTTACATATGTAATTACATGTTTAGTAAGTTGGAATTTAACCACTCTGTTAATTTAAGTATTATATTTATTAATACTTAAATTGAAATTGAAAAAAATATAGTAATTGGGGGTACGAGCTCAAGCCTAAAAATAACTCATTTGAATGTAAATTGCTAAATAAACCGACAAATTGCTTACCGGACATGCTTTTTTAATTTGCACCTAGATAACACAAAAATAACACGTAAAAGCCATAATTTGTCAGTCGTTCGATAAGCTCAAACGACGAATGTTCTGTAGCAATTTTTTAATAACTAATTTTTAATTTACTTTTTTCTTTGTTTTAGTTTGTTAAAGGGTAGATTTGATATTCGGGTATGATCTGTAACCCAAAACCGAGTGAAATTGAAATCGAATAAATTTTTAAAGAAAAATATAACTTAGTTGCGCCTATTATTTTAAAACATTAACAATCAAGGAAGTTATGTGAATGGTCTTTAATATGAAATTTATAAAAAAATAATATCAAAATTTTGTCAGATTTGAAAGTTATGACAATTTTAAATTTCATTCGGATTCAATTTCACTCGGTTTCGGATTATTGAACATACCAGATTGTTAAAGAAACTTATTTAATGTACTAGCATGGTCATTTTACTTCTATAATTTAGTTAGATTTACGGCACCTCTTACCCTACTCCAATCGTGTTCGAACTTTACAATTGACTTATTAATAGCAATGGCACTTTTTATTACATATTGAAATTGAAAAAAATATTTTTTCATTCTACCCTAATGTATGTACATATATACTAATGGACAAACATTAATAACTCTCCTTTTATTTATTAAATAAACATACCTATATAATCTATAGCTGAGCTGTAGTCTTTTAACTTTAGCTTTCATAGCGATGGCAAAGTTTTATAAATTTCGATAAATTTTAATTCTCGCGATCTCTACACTCTAAAAAAATTTGTTTTTATGAAACAATTTGACAATACATTTTTCAAACGGTTTGACAAAAATCCAATATGGCAAAGAAGATATCAAAAATGTTTGATTTTCGTACAAACCAGCTTCATAAACATATTGCTTTTATATTAAGTACTAGCTGTACCCGCCACGTCGTGGTCGTCCTGGCAATATTTTGTTAGAGTTTGCTTTGAAAGTAATCCACACCAAATTTTAAGACTCTTTTATAGTGCTTCAGTTATTATTTACGTATTTTCATTATATAGAGGTACCCATCCTTGGATTAAATTTTAAAATTTATATAAATTTCTAAAAAATATTAGTTTGGTAAATAGTGTTTCCCCGCTGACAAAAATGAAAGGTACTGTTTGCAGTACCTTTAAATCGATTAAATTGCGTAATTTCACTACTTTTTCTCTATTTTCTCTCGGAAATGAGATATTTTTGCAGAGAAAATGTATCCTATATTTGAATCAAGATATTAAGGTAATTCCGCACAAAATTTTATTAAAAATCATCCATTTCTATTACTAACTATTCCACTTCGATTACTAACTGCACTAGCAACAACATTTTCCAAAAATATTTCATGTACAGAAATTGTACTGTTACTGTTTTATTACATAGTATGTATGTATACAGTCTGTCAAGGAAATGTTTTGACATACAAAAAATATTCTTTTTGGCTTTTATCATAAAGGCATAGTCTCATTTGAATTTTTAAATTATATTTTTTTAATTCCATTTTATCTACATACATACATATATATCTATTAACTAACAAACAACAATATAAAAATAGAAAAAAGCCACAATTATAATTAAAAAAGGAAGAAAAACAAAAGAAACGCCAAAATTAAGTTGTCAAGAAAAATTCGAGTGACCAATGTTATGTTTTAATGATTTAATTTTTGTTAATATTACCTCAAAAAAGTTTTTAAAATGGAAAATTACGAGAATTTAAAATGCCTGGTAAAATAACATCGACTGATCTGATTCAATTGGTTTATTATAATCGCGCGATTGAAGAAACTGTGCAATAATTGTCTAAATTGAGTTTAATAGAAAGGCAAAATGTGTACAATATTTTAAGTCGTAATAAAAACAGGCTAACATTAGAGCTTTCAACTGAACACCCTCCCAAGATTTTGGAAAGTACAGAACGAACAACAAGGTCGTTATTAATTGTATTATTTAAAACAAACCAGGGTGCGTTAATTTTGAGTCTCAAAGTTTTCGATTGATATTTTTAAAGAATATCAATATGAGAATAGGATGCTGTCACCATAATTGGATACCCTATGTCCATCCAGGCTTTAATATTGAATTATATAAAATTATTTTGTTAATAAGACTTAACTGTGAAATTGGGCCAAGCAGACAAAACATATTTTTATTATTTAAAACAAGCTGTGCTCTTTTAATTACTGTATAAGTTCTCCATGTTAAACTTCTATCAAGATTAAGTCTAAATATGTTACGTAGTTAGATTTAGGAATCATAACGAATACAGAACGAACAACAAGGTCGTTATTAATTGTATTATTTAAAACAAACCAGGGTGCGTTAATTTTGAGTCTCAAAGTTTTCGATTGATATTTTTAAAGAATATCAATATGAGAATAGGATGCTGTCACCATAATTGGATACCCTATGTTCATCCAGGCTTTAATATTGAATTATATAAAATTATTTTGTTAATAAGACTTAACTGTGAAATTGGGCCAAGCAGACAAAACATATTTTTATTATTTAAAACAAGCTGTGCTCTTTTAATTACTGTATAAGTTCTCCATGTTAAACTTCTATCAAGATTAAGTCTAAATATGTTACGTAGTTAGATTTAGGAATCATAACGCAATTTAATGAAAGATTGCCCCCTGAATCTCTATCTCGAAGTGTATATGTAACGTGGACCGATTTAGCGGTATTAAATCAATGTACCATTTTTTTAAACCAGATGTTTATTAAATCAAGGTGATCCTGAATAATAATTCAAGCTTCATATGTACATATGTACATTAGGGATATAAAATATCAAAATTGGCATAGCACAGTCCCATAGAGTATAAAAAAACTATAAGGGAACGTATATTTATATTTTCCCTAAGGTCAAAAACGTATACACACCAACCGCGATGAAGTTTTGAACATTTTTAATTTTATATTTGGTTTCTTAAAAAAAAAAAAAAAAAAAAAAAATAACTCAAGTATGAAATTTCATTATTATTTAGAGATGGTAAGAAATTTTTCCGCAAATCAAAATGTATCTTTAACCTTTTCTAACAAAAAAAAAAAAAAACATTAAAACTGAATAAAAAATAAATAAAATTATGAATATTCAATATTGCACCTGTTTAGAAAAACCAATTGGTGCGTGAACTTTTTTGAGAAAAATTATAAAAGATTATGATTTTCGTGGTTACTAGGAAATGGTTGACCTCATGGTACAATGCTAAAAAAAATTGGTTATACCCTAATGTATGTAGCAATTAATATATTACTATCCGTGGGCATATCTAACGTATACAATGTATATAATATATCATACTCAAAATGCTACCTTTCGGAGCACCTTGAAGAATATTTATTTAAATACTTCTTATTTAGACACTAGCAGAACATGATTCATTTTTTTAGTCGCTACACCCAAAGTGCATAAGTACAATTTAAGAAGCCGATTGGTGTTATTTATATTTTATTTTCATTTACCATCCCTGGTGATTATGTACATATATAAATGACAATAAATATGATAATAGAGATGAATAGTAGGAGAAGAGAGAAGCAGAGAATAAATGCAAATAAAATAAAATTTTTACACTGCTTTGGAGTGTAAACGAAAAAGTCAACAAAACAAATGGTTTTAAACACTCGACTTGAGACGACGTTGAAAACAAGGCGCGTAACAGTCGGGATGTGGTGATATATTGGTACATGTGTTTGTAACAATAAATAAATAAGAAATTGAAGAATAACATTATATGTGTGTGTATTTAATTATTTGCTAACTAGTCATTTATTAAAAAGTTAAAAAAATAAAGCTCAAATTAATTTAAAAAAAGTGTTAACGGATATTTATTTTATATAAAAAAAAATCTAGTTTAAGTGTATAGGTACAAAAGTGTTCATTTTGCGAGTGTTTATTCTAAACGGGTCTCAAATATTTTATTTTCTGCGTTAATAAAACATTAAAAAAACAAAATGAAAATGCAAGTTGCCTCATCGCCACATTTGGGCTGCATGCTAGTTATTTTAATAGTATTCTCACCCACAAGCTCATCAGCTTTTATAGAAGATGCCCTAGATGTGTTCCACGTCGTCAAAGAAGTCACAACAACTGTTTTAAAAACATGGGATATTGTGCAAACTTCCCCAATTGGCTCAAATATAAACTTTCCATTAATGCGTGAAAAACAGCGAAAAGTTTTAACACGTCTTAAGGAGGTTACTAAGCAAATTCAACTTACCGAGGATCAGGTAATTTAATACAAATTTAAACTTTTTTAGCATTTAGAACATTTATTTGGTTATATTGGATTTATTTTTCAGAATGCTGAACAGGTTGCTTGGGCCATGCAATCGGTTAATAATTTCATTGAGGGTAATTTGCAATTGTTAGCAAAACGAATTGATATCACGGACACGATGAATCGCATAACGTCGCGTTTTCAGCAAATGCAACAATATGTGCACCATCAGGAGTTTTTGGAAAATTTGACCTTGTTGGCATTTGCTGAATGGACCGTTTCGCCTAATGCATATTCGGTACATCATTTAATGGATCGCTTGCATTTGACAATGTTCGGTTCGGATGATAACCCTAGGGGATCAGGCTCAAATATGCTTGAAATGTTGGCTCAAAGTTATGAGGTAAAATATAAAATGCATTGTTGAAATGAAAAATCATACAAATTATTGGCTTATTTTAAAAGTATGACAATAATGATGATTGTCACGAGTTAAAAAATCTCAGGGTGAGGTTGACGTGTTAAAATCTGGGTTGAAAGCAGTCGCCCTGCAACACATGCCATATCAATTTTCTTCTTATTGATTTTACATGCGTTTTTCTTTGTATGCTATTTTACTGTACTCTGCTTTAAAGCTTGAAATGTTTTCGTAAAGAGGGTTTATCTTCTACTCTTTTAAATGTGTGATATTGTGTTTTAATGAAATTATTTAAGTTGTTAATGATTCCTTGTTTAACAAGCCTTTGTTTCTTTATTATGTTATAAACCGTTATTTTAGTAATTTACCGATTAGTTTTGAATTACTTAATTAAACATGTTTTAATATTATTTAAAAAGCATATTGTGCTCGTTTTTAGCGTTCCGCACCCACCCAAAGAGTAAAACCTAAGCCCGCCGCTGATCTCTGTTCATCTGCCACTCGATTGTATCATAAACTTTTACAAAATTTCTTAGGCGCTACAACTAATTAAACTATAATAAACCTAAAATGTAAAGCGTATCCTCAGATGGCAAATTTACTTTCACACAAATTGTATTACAGCCCAAAAGCTTGCTATAAATTATATGATTTAATTTAAAGTACAAGATCGTAAAATTAAGCAAAAACTTAAAAAAACCCTAAAATAAAAAAAGTTTCATATGAGACATTTTTATGGTGTTTTTAATTTAAATTTAAAAAATGAATGGTTATAAGGAAGATTTCCTGTGCAACTCCCTATCTCTCATATGGATTTATTTTTAATATAAAATTTTTTTAAAAACATCTTCAGCTTATATCGTTTATTAGTTTTGTTTAGTTAAAAAATACTATTTCCATTAAGGTTGGAAGTTTTTTCTATTATAGGTATGTATGTCAATTCATTAAAATTATTTATAAATTCCTAGGTTTCAATATTTTTGCTAGAGTATTAGTATAAGAATGAACTAACTTGATCCTAAGTTAAAACCGTAGTGTAATTTATTATTTTATTGTTTGCAAATCATTTGATAAAAGTCAATAATATTTTAATTTAAACAAATTTTTAAGCTTCCTAAGTAGTAGAAACAATTTATTAAATAATTTACAAGTTCTTACTTCAAAAAAGCTAAAGGAGCGAAAATTCGCTTCTCTAGCGAAATTTTAACTTGATAATGTGAAGGCTTTTGGTTAAACAAAATTTCTATTACTCGAACAGCTAATCTAACAAACTTAATTGGTTATCAATTAGCGTTTAACCAACCTTTTTAAAGCAACTTTTTTAAACCTAGCAAAAATATCAAGAACTTGATAACGTACTACTACAACAAAATATATACATATGTACATCCCAGTGGTAAAAAGAAGGAGTAAAGAGGCCTTCTAGAAGGTCTCTTTACTCCTGCTTTTGGAAGCAGAAGGCCTACTGTTTAGATTCCTTTTTATACAGGTTGTCATTGCGGAGCAGCCTTCCACTGTCGCTTCTGCCGGCAAGCGTTCCAGAAGGTCTTCCGAAAATTGTCTGCTAGAAGGCCTTTAATTTAATGCCTTTTCTTAGCTAAAACTAAAAAAAAAAATTTGGGACAAGTTTTTTTTATTGTTGCTCTAATTTTATTATTAATTTATTTTTAATTGAAATATTAAAATTTTTTGGGATTCGAACCGTCATCCTCCAGACTGAAAGACTAGCGCCCTATCAATCGGTCTATCGAAGCATCTCAATCGCAATCAGCAATGAAGTAGATAAAGGGCATTTCTATTAGCTAAATTACACGATGACATTTTTCATGAAATCAGTTGCATGAAACCGGTTTTGTGGTGGCAAGAGGTGTAGAGAGGCAAGGAAAAACAAGAAAGTTCAAAAGAGAATTGAAGAAATTTCATGAAACGATTTCATGGTGTAAGTTACGTAAATGTACTTTTGTGTTTTATAAATGAGAAATCTAAAAATAGAAAATAATGTTTTTGCCATACAAAATGGATACACATTCCTACTTCCCTACTAAGAGAAGCGAAGTAAGAATGTGTACTGGATCTTTTAGAAGAAAGAAACAAGGCCTTCTAAAAGGTCTTCTTTGGAAGGCACACAAAAATGAGGATTGTATCCGAGAGAAGGTCTAAGCATGTCTTATAGAAGGCCTGAAGTGAGAAGGCCTCTTGGGTTTTACCACTGGG
>OX451218.1:77513739-77586527 GCA_949628195.1 Phasia obesa
TTATGGCATTTTTATGATTTTCAGAATTAAAAAAAGTAAGCAATAAAGGAAAAGTTTTTTAATTTTTACGATTTCAGTAGAAATCTGATAAACGATGAAATGCTCCTTTTCTGTTGGCTACCTGTCGCCCTTGCTTCATTTTGACAATTGCGGCGGCAAAGTAATAAACGTTCATAAATTTGCGTGCACGCCGAATTGGGTTTTTCCGCTGGCTACCTGTAAAGATTGATTTTTTGCATAGCATTCCTTAATGTTTTTTACGATTCTTGGGAATAGGTAAAAAATAGGACCACATTACCTTCACAGTCACTTAGATCGTTTTCCTGAAAATCTAGGAGACTTAAGTGAGGAACAGGGCGAACGATCACCAAGATATTCGGACAATGGAGGAAAGATACCAGGGTCGCTGGGATGCACACATGATGGCAGATTTTTGCTGGAGTATTCAGAGCAACACTTCGTTATTCAATAATAGAAAATGTCATAAAAGAAAATTCCAAAGTTTGTAGTTTAAAATATTTATTTATTTATTTCCTTATTTTATATGTTGTAATAAATTTAAATAATAAAATATAAAATAAAAGAAAATACATGAATAAAACAATGAAATGCATTTTCGATCTATTCCATCGATTTGACTTAGTTACATTTTTTTTCAGATTTGGGGCCACTAAATAAATTCGAAAAAAAATCAATCGATTTTTATGGTCGATATCTCATTTTGTTGCTATTATATGTCGCTATGCGATAAAAAAATGAATCTGGAAGTTTTTTGCCATTTTCGATTTTTTATGATTTTTTTAAAACGAAAATTTTTGCCATTTTTACGTAAAAAATATATTTTTTTCTTAAGTTTTTTATTATAACTCCGATACTATTGATCCGATTGAAACGCGATATATAGACGAATTAAAGGCTATGCAAATCTTAATTTTTCTGAATTTATTTTAATAATATCGGACTAGTAGTTTTTGAGTTATCATTAATTATTTGAAGAAACGTCTCAAAAAAATTGCAATTTAAAAAAAAAAATTTTTAAAAAAAAATCTATCCATAGAATTTAAAAATTTTACCATTTTTGTACAAAGGTAGTCATGATACATCAAAATTATATAGTGGTTTTAAGAGCACATGAAATTTTTTTTATTTTGTTGTGCTGTGTTATCGTTCAAACCTATGCCATATACATACAAATCACGTCACTAACGGAACACCCGTTAATTTTTAGGCTTAATATTGTATACTTGCTTATAATGCAAACATAGTTTAAATCACTGCAAATTTTAAGTGGTTGCCTCCTATAGCTCAAAAAAAAATACATAAAGGTAATTAACACGTCACCTTAGGAAATGTTAGTATTTGTTGATATAGTGGCCACAGTTATACACATTCTGTGAAAATTTTAAGAGTCTACCTATTATGGTTCAAAACTTAGGCCTTATGCATGCAAATGACACCACTATCGGAACACTCTTCAATTTTTAAGGTTTATTTTTTTTAGACTTGTTTATAAAGCAAACTAAATTTTTTTTACTGTTTTTAAATTTTTAGTGTATGCCTCCTACAGTTCAAGAAATAAACACATATTCGTGAATAACACCTCTATATCGAAACACCCTATAAATTTTAATATTTGTTGCTATAGTGGCCACCGCTATACACCTTCTGTGAAAATTTCAAAAGTCTACCTATTATGCTTCGAAACTTAGGCCTTATACGTGCAAATCACACCACTATCGGAAAACCCTTTAATTTTTAGTTTAATTTTTTATACTTGTTTATATAGTCAACTAAGTTTTTAGTATTTGTTGCTATAGCGGCAACAGCTATACATCATCTGCGAAAATTTCAAGAATCTACCTATTACGGTTCCAGAGATAAAAGGCGCTGACAGACGGACAGGGTTACGTTTTGACACTTTGTGTACGGAACCCTAAAAAGAAACAAAACTTTTAGAGCCAAAAACTGTAGTAAAACTGTTAACTGCAATAATAAAAAGATTATTATCAATATTTGTATTTAATTATTCTGTAAAAACTTAAATGCTCCTTTGCTTTTGTATTTCATAAAAAAGCGTCACAAGTTACTTTGGCAGTCCCAACGACTGCTCTGCACTTTTTTTTAATTACTTTTTACGCATTGGTTTCTCATTTACAATGTTGTTTTTGTTATTTTTATAAAGTTAATACCAAATTAAATTAAAATAAATTATTACCAAATTTAATTAAAGTGCCGGAAATATAATGTTTAATTTCATGTAAAAAATAATAATTTAATTTTGTTTAACTTATGGTACCTAGTGTATGTAAATATATCTACATATTGCTAAAAACCTATTCTTCTTGAATTATGTTTCAGATCATTAAATGGTTGTGAGCACAACTCGTCCGCTTAAGCCTGCCTTAAAATGCTAAATATTTAATATCTAATTTCTTGTTATTACCATTCTATTACCGCTTGTAACTAAGTTAAACTTTTCCCGCCTAATTGTTAATTTTGCATTTCTTTTCTTTCTCGAATCTTACCCTGAAACTTGAAATGTTTTTCATAAAATTTCTTAATATTTAAATCACTTTTCATCATGTTTAAATTTGTTTTTAATTACAATGAAATTGCAAGTACGAGTACTTTGAATGGGCAGGCATTCATTCGTTGTATAAAGAAAAAATGAAATAAAAAAGAAGGCAGCTTTAATTTCTATTAAGAAAACATTTTTTTAAAACAATTTTCTTGCAATTACTTCCAACTGCATTAACTACATCAGCAGCTTTAGCTTCTTAAAGCTTTCCTTCTCCTTACCTTTCAACGGGCATCTTTGGCAGCTTCAACAATTAACAAAACGGAACAACAAAAACAACTAAAGCAGTAATAATAATTATTATTTTCTTAAGTTTCCACTTTATGCTCTGATGCTCTGAAAATAAAAAAAAAACCTCAAAGAAACAATATTCCTACGTGAAGTTACAAATAAAAGAGGGCGGGCAGTATTGCGAGTTTTGAATGATTTTTATTGATCCACTGTTGAGCAAGATCGCAATTTTAGATACATAAGTATGTACATATGTATGTTTGAGATGAGTAAATTTAAGAGTATATTATAGTTATTGCGTAATTTTTAATTTACATAAACTGTTTTTAAAATTACGTAGATAAAGCGTGAATCCATCAAAACTGTCAGATGTTAAATTGGAGTTTGAATTGAAATATGTTATGCAAAATTTTTTAATAAAAATGCATGTCCTTACCATGGTGGTAATTTAATTTACAATATAATGTCTTAAAATTTATAAATAAGTCGGCCTAGTGCGAGGCAGATTCCCACAAAAAGGGTTCCGTAGCACCGTAAAATATTTTACAGTTTAAAAGTACCATAAAAATGTCTTACAATTTACTAGCTTATTATATACGCCATTGCCATTGATGAAATGAATAACCCTCTTTATAAACTCTGTCCTGTTTCTGAACTTTGGGGTAACAATATCGGAAACAAAACATTTTGTTAGATATCAGCATCGAAGCCATCTATCAAAAAAAATTAAATAAATCGTTTCCATGTCAAAAATAACAAATTTTAATTAAAATTACGTTACCAGAAATATCTAAGTAAATTTAAATTTTCCAATATTTTCGTAATAGGCGACCATATTACATACCTTTAAAATTGAAGTGTTGATTAAGGGCGTTTCACACTATAATACAAGTATTAATACTTCTGAGGAAAATGAAACCCTGAAATTTCATCATGAGTTGTTATTATTTTTTGAAAAATTGCAGACAAAGATTAGATCAGGGTTGCATTTTATTCAAAAGTCTTTATACTTGTATTACAGTGTTAAACGCCTTTTAGGGATGGGTTTTTTTTTATCCCTAGATTACTAAATTACATATTTTGTTATTATTTTTTTTTATTAGCTAAGAAATTTAAAAATTATTATTTGTTTAAACAAACCAAAAAATAATCAAACTTGGCAAAATGCTATTTAAGTTTTTGAAAACGTTATCCTTATAGTAGAAATAGATTAAAAATATTTATTGTAGTAAATTTACGTTAGACCGAAATCAAGTAAATTTGATTTAAAATCTTCCTTAAAAATCTAGACCTTTTACACTGCGTTGCTTTGACATTAGTTAAATTTCATTACGAAAATTTAATTACGAAAATTTAATTACGAAAATTTAATTACGAAAATTTCATTGCATTAGACCTGTTTTTCACCGGGCAATAGTACGTTCGTGCTTCACACTACAACCATGTTTGAATCAACGTGCTTCGCCATAAAAAATTTTGAGAGCGAAGCACTTTGTTTAGAGATGATTCAGTTTGAATCTACTAGCGAAACATGAATAATTTGTCTCTTCTATAATTTTTATCGCAAGTTTATCTGAACTAGCTCTCTTTATTTCCATAAAAATGTAAATAAAGGACAAAATAAAATTAAGAGTGTTCTTTATATATAAATAAATAAACATATAATTAAAATGCAACTTAAAGTTGATAAAACACAAACAAAAGTACATATAGTCGCGTTTATTCTTAAACCACGTAAGCGCCAAGAAGTCGTTTTTCAAAAAACGAAAAAAACTTAATAACTTCTTTAATATGGGTTTCAAAATAATTTTTTTTTTGCAAAACATGGCTGTACGACTCTCTGAAGGGTATACAAGCTTTTTTTTGTTTTTAATTTGTTACCTACAAATAATTGTAGCCAAATCTGTCGCTTTCGTGGTTTTGGCGCAAACAGCAAATTGCAAATTTCTGTGTGTAAATAAACATTTATTTTTGTATTTATCAAAAAAAAAAAAAAAAACTTTTAACTTTACTAACAATACTCCAATTGGCCTGGCCTGCAACTTTCATGATTTTTTTAATCTTAAATACAAAAAACTTAGCGGTTGAGACTTTAACATTTCCAACTTGATATATAAAAACCATTATATTTTCCATGCAAATGTCATTTGTATGGCGCTTACGAGGTTTTGAAAATGGATTTATGTATTTATTTTTCATACAAACTTGTTAAGATGAGAATGTAGTCTGGTGGCAAATGTTATTTACTACCATAAAAACTAAAAAATCAATTTCGAAAAAATGTCGCTTACGTGGTTTAAGAAGAAACGCGACGATATATCAAGTGGTAAAAAGACAAAATCGTGCAATAAATTTTAAAATCCCAACAAAACGAAGTACGTATGTGTCGTGTAAACGGTATGATTAGCAATCGTGATTTAGAGAGCGAAGCAAGTTCTTCGTTTTGTCGTGGAAACATAGTATAAGTGTTAATTTTTTGTGTAATAGAAGAGTACAGACTGATTTGGCTACTCCTTTTCTTTCCCACAAAAATCACGCTTGCGCCGGATCTTATTGTGGTAATGATATTATCAGGCCCAGAGGTGTTCTCTATCAATGTGCTAGACAGGGTTAAGGATTGGAAGGTCGCGGACAGACTAACCAAGTCTGACTATCCGGTTCGACATGCTGTATGGCAGAAGATCGAGAAAGGTCCGCAGACGTATAATAATACCGAAGAATACTGATCATATCGGTTATGAGAAGTATCTTTCGAAACATATTGGAAGATTAGAAAAAACAACGATACGTCTTCGGAAACGGTGTACGTGGAGGAAATTCTGCTCCATTCATCTGAAGTATGTAGAATACAGAAGATAGTATCTAAAGATGTTTTAAATTTCGATTCCGTTTCGAAATGATTGACGTAAAAACAAACAAAAAAAAGGAACGCTTATGGAGGTTCATTTTCCTGGAAGCTTTAGTTCTAATGACTCGTGGGCTCCTGTTAGTAGGGGGTTAGTGAGAGAAGACGAGCTGAAGCTCAAAGGATAATGACTCTAAATGGTGTTAGAAGTACAATACTATCTTTTGCACCATTTAAAGCGGCTGGAATAGATGGAATTTTCCCTCCCGGTGGCTTGGAGGGAAACAAATGTTGTTTTTCTTCCCAAACCAGATAAAATGGACTATACGGAAGCCAAGTTCTTCAATTGAAGACAATGGAGAGGCTGTTAGTCGACTTCCTGGCGAACGGATAAACCCTTGAATAGATACCAACGTGCTTATAGAATAGGTACTGATACCGCTCTGCATGAACTTCTCTCGAGTCGCGGAAAGAGAAATTCTCAATGGTGACGCTGCATTGTCCGTATTTATGGATATTTAGTGTGCCATTGATAAAATCTCATTGAGAAATGCTCTTGCTAAGCGTGGGGTAGAGATGCTTAGAGCTATAAATCTCAAAAATGGGCGTTCCAGGATCCGTGGTAGGGTAGTCAGGGGGAGCACGCACGAAGGAGTTTTGTCATCTCTTTTATGGAACATCACCGTTGATGGCCTTCTCTGTAAACTGTACTCATTAAGCGTCCATACTGTTGCGTATGCTGACGATATGGGACTTGTGGTTGGTGGAAAGTTTATCGATACTACGAAGGATGTATGAGATAGGCATAACAACCGAGGCGTGGTGCGATAAAAAGGGGCTAACCATAAATGCTAGTAAATCAGACGATATGCTCTTTACTCGAAGAGGTTGGACCCTTAATGCTTTTCGGATCAGAAATCAGTTTTTTAAGGAAGGTGAATTTTCTGTTAATTGGAAGGTTAGGGATGCTTAAATGCCAATAGAACGCATGAGTAGAAGAAAGATAGTCAAACGACTGCATCGGAAACGTCTCCGTTTACCAGGCCGAATTGCTTGGGCTGCTGCATGCCATGGATCACCTGCTGGAATGTCGGGTGCGGGGGAGGAAGGTTCTCATTGTCCTTCGACAAGGAGAAGGTTGTAAAACGTATGAAGCAGGTGAACGTATACTCTAATCTAGTGCTGGAATGTGTTTCAAAACTTAACAGAAATGCCTCGGTTAATGAGGTAACTTTGATTTAGGTTAAGAGACACATAGGCACAGCTGGGAATGAAGCAGCAGACCAACTAGCAAAAGGGGTATCTGCTGTGAACTTCTATGGAATAGAACCCAGAGAAGCGCTCGGTAATGGCATAATGCGAGCTTAGGTCCTACATTCGGTGGACTCCTTAAACCTGAAAAAGTAGAGGGAGACCACTACATGTAGAAGTACTCTAAGCTAGTAACTGCGTTGGTGACAGGTCATGGAAACTTCAAGTATACATCTAGCCAAGATGAAAATCGAAGATGATACTTGGAGACTGTGCCTGGAGGAGGGTGAGACGGTCACATTGTGTATGAATGTCCGGAACTAGCTAACATAAGACTTAGGGCCACGAGCAAAAACATGTTAAATGAGGATGCCACGGGGGATCTAAGCCTTGGACAAATGCCAGAAATTACTAGAGAAAGAATGCGGACAGTTAGAAATCCCTGAAGTCAAGATTAAAGGCTGGTTGGAGTACGCGACTCTATTAGGGTAAGGTTGCGTAATTACATGTCGGTTGTCAATAACCATAGAGGATGGAAGGGGGTCGAAAAGGAACCCGTTAAGAAAGTGGTCTGTTCGTTATTCCCCCTACATTAAAAAAATTAAACTTGTCCGGTGAAAAAAAAATGTTTCTGCTTTTATTTACAATTTCACTTCATTACACTACGTCTTGATGAGCAGTTGTTTTGTTTGCACGTCGGCAAGAAAGAAAAAAAAATTGTTTACTTTCTTCTGGGTAAACATAATTTTCTTATAGCAATGCAAAGACGATTTGCACGCTTGATCAACAGATGAGGCTGTTTAAAAATCAAACTTTCATAACAATACGTCTTGATGAGCCATTGATATGTTCAACCATTTCATGTGCGCACAACAAAACTTCTCATAAAGACCATCGTTGTCGGTGTTATTAGGTTAGGTTAGGTTAAGCAGGCAGCCATATAGAAAATAAACCAAAGACGGCACACTTGGGTCCAAGATGTTGGTCCCTTTGTGTTACCTGTATAGTTAAAGAAATAGGAAGAGAGTGAAAATGGAAAGTGAGTGACGGTAAGATAGGTAAGCAGACAGACATAGACTAATACAAAGGAGGAGAGAGAAGTAGCCGTAAAGGCTGTATTGGTCGAGACATGAAGTCGTAATTATCTCGCCACCCAATTTTTGGGTGCGGGCCAGGAAACCAACCGCAGCTCCTTAAAAAGGAATTAATCCTGTTTGGTTCCAGTATTGAAACACCAGAAAGGCTCTCGAATCGTTGCCGTCCTAAGTGCTGAAGATGTCGATGTTCCAGTACAGGACATAGACAGAAAAAGTGTTCAACCGTTTCCCCCTCATCCTGACAGCTTCCATAGAAGTCATTGTAAGGAAAGACCCATCCTTCTTGCATGAGTCCCAAATAGGCAGTGACCAGTGACTATTGCTACTAAGTCACGTAGCTGTATTTTCGGCAGCCGAAAAAAGGAAACCGTTCTCTTCTAGTCCAGTAAGGGCCATATTGTCCTTGTAGTTGAGCAAGTAGATTCATAGGACCATCTGACCTGAGCTAAATTGTAGAGAGCACAGCTAACGCGGTGCCAGCAGGCCGAGAGGGACATGCCACAATAGATGTCTATGGCGTCATCATGTAGCAGTGTCTCTTTTTTGGCTAGTTCATCAGCAACATAGTTGCCTGGATCAGTCCCATGTCGCCCTACCCATTTGAAGGTGATTGTCGAATTTTCACTATCTGATTCAAGGAATCCCGGCATTCTAGGACGAGCTTGGATGTGCTATACATACCTTTAAGGGACATGATAGCGGATTTACTGTCAGTACAAAACCAGATATCTCTTTTCTCGATAGCAGATATCTCTGCTTGTAAAACATTGCAGTCATTCGGAAGTATGAAACAAATTATAATTCTAAATTCTTTTATATAGACTCCGCCGCTAACTCTCTCTCCCCTTTAGGAGCCATCTGTATGAACCCTGAGAGTTCGAGATGGAGGAGAGTATCCCTCTGTCAGATCGAAGTGAAATCTTCTTGTGAAGAAGGGTGTCGTGATGCAGTAGTCCAAGAGCCCAGGAATAACATTTATTGTTCCTAAAGGCTGACATGTCCCCATAAACTATGGTTCCATGCACTTATAACATTTAGTCTAACAGCTGTTCTTAATGCCACTTTCCTAGCCTGTGTGTCTACTGGTAACCAGTTGAGTATGGCAATAAGTGCCTTCGTTGGCGTTAAGCTAAATTGTCAATGTTATGTTCTTGTTGAAACAGCATTGTTAGAACAGTTTGACTTTTAAAGAATGTCATCTGTTGATCAAGCGGGCAAACCTTGACGAGAAACATCGATACGTTTTCTTCACACAGAAAAAAGAAAAATATTGTTCCCTGTTTTCTTCACACAGAAAAAAAGAAAAAAATACTGTTTCCTATTCTGCCGATGCTTTGTTCATGTGCAACCAAAACAATGGCTGATCAAAACGGCGTGTACTTAAAATAACAAGAATCTGCTAATTATACACGATTCTAATTTCGGGCTCATTTTGAATTGTATTTAAGCTTTAAGCTTTCTTTTCCGGCTGTTTAATGGAAAAAAAATTATTTATTTATTTATGAATAAAGGCCCCAACACTATAAGGTAATATAGGCCAACAAAAAATTATATTACAACAGCAAAATTACGGTGATTATATCAAGAGTCAGTCGGGAGAGTAACACCGAGCTCTTGACAATCAAATAGTATCAAAAAAAAAATATGATTGTATCAAATTTTTCATTTCTGGTGATTTCATAGACTAGAAACTATGATCGATTGTCTATTCATTTTATTTTGTTGCATTTATGTTTCAAGAAGCAAAGTCCTTTCACACAATATTGTTTACTGTGTATTATAAGTCAACTAAACACAGCCAACAAAATGTCAAAGGAAATAAACCATACAAAAACAAACTAAAATTTTCCATTTAATAAGAAATCAAAGTGAAATTTGCCTTTATTTCAACCAAATAAAAGCAAAATTATAATAAATATTAATGAAATTTATGTACAAATAAAGTTAATAATTCTTATATTAACCACAACCACTAAAATAGAAGTGAAAGTAAAAAAGGCAAACATTAATCAAAACAAAAAGTTTATAAATGGTAGAAATTGGATTAAAAACTAAAAAAGGTAAAAATATAATCGTGTTATAAAAATAAAAACAAAGAAAATAAGTCTTAACCATGACATTGACATTTAAATAGATTTACACTGAAGGGCCATCAAGGATATAAAAAAATTTCCGTATATTTGCCTGTTTTGTTTTTGGAAAAATAGAAGCCATATAACCAAAGAAGGGGATTAAAGGTTTTGGGTGATATCACTATCCAGCGCTCTTATGTCACTTTCGTCAGAAGTCTTTAAAAATTTATCAAAATTGTGTTTGGTTTGTGGACCCAATCCACTCCGGCTACGACTGTCGCACGTACACGTAGCTGGTTTGGATTTGGATTTACTCCTGAACAATTACTAACAATAACACAGCATTTGCAAAATTTGTGTCGATCTCATAGAAAGGTAAACATGTCCTCACAAACCCTCAGTGCTGGGGAGAAAAAAGAAAGATCAGGTGCCAGTAATGCAGTAGCCGTTGATACAATAGTAAATTTTTCCAGTGGTAGGGGAGATTTAGAGGCATCCTTGGAATCTGATGATGAAAACGAAATAGCTGGTGCTTTGACAGACGTAGAAGGTTTCTGCTATGCCGACTATCGTATTCAACAATATGCTTATAGTGTATTGGATTTTAGTTCCCAATACGGCATTGACTTAAGTATATCATACACGGCTCCAAACATAACAGGCAGACCTTCAAAGTATCCGGAATATGGAGATTTTCCCCAAACTTTTGCTATGGTAGGTATATATTAGTAACCTTAAGGATTAATAACTTTAAAACATTTTGTAATGGAATTTTATTTTTAGCGCACATATGGCGATTGGTGGGATAAGGCGCCGTCCCGTATTTGTGAAATATCCCCTCAAAATTTACCGCAAATACCCGCAGAAGATTTTATTGTTTTATATTTTGAAGACTATGTCGTACCCGATGAAATTGCTATTTTTGAAACTTTTAATCCTGGCGGTGTTATACGTATTTGGGCATATACAATAGCAAAGACTTGGATATGTTTGTGGGAAGACAAAGATTTCTATACACGACCGCCATACATGGAAAACAGGGCAAGACGTTTTGCACCACTCTTAAAACGCATACAATTGCCAACCAAGTAAGTTAATTACACAATTTACGAGTGCCACTTAGTAAAGTGTCTTTTATTAAGCGCTTTCTATGTTAAAATTTATTTAAAACAGTCTTGCATTATCATTTGATTGTTTAAGTCGTTATTTGCATTTGATTGTGATCAAAACTGTTGGGTATTTTTCATTTTTTGTTTTTCTAATTTTTTACAAAAATAAAAACAAAATTAAACACAAAAAATATAGTTATTGCCTCCCCTATGCAAAGCATACACAAGAGACAAGCAAATGTTAAAGGGCAGTTTAGACAGTAAGACTTTACGTACGTAAAATCTAAGAGAAAATAAAATGAAAATCAATCCGTATGAAAATATAGAGATTAAAAATCGTATTGTTTTTTTCTTACGTTTACACCGTATCGTCGAGAAGAAAACAAACTTTTTAACAAACTTTTTTTTCAGTTTTAGCAAACTTTTTCACAGTTGATTAAAAAGTACTATTTGATGTAAAAAAATTGTAAACAAACTTTTGCAAAAATATTGCTATATTCAAAAGGCTCGCAACTCGTCATTTTTTGTTGAATTAAAAAAATCGAAACTGAACTCAAAAGCGTTACCCCTATAGAACCTAATTTTGCGACTGTCACTTAAATCAGATTAGAATTACGGAAGTTATACATGACAAATTATATCGTTAAGTAAAATAGTTTTTTACTTATAAAACCTAAACTATTCGTTGTGCCACATAGCCACCTATACCAATCGATAGAGGACACAAATACGATTCAGAATTGGTATTGGTCAATTTCCGAAATACTTGCGTTCAAAAGTTATAGTGCAGCAAACGTTTTCAAATCGAAAAAATCGCTAAATTTTGGGAAATAGTTTTTTACTTATAAAACCGAAACTATTCGTTGTGCCACATAGCGACCTATACCAGTCGATAGAGGACGCAAATACGATTCAGAATTGGTATTGGCCAATTTCTGAAATACTTGCGTTCAAAAGTTATAGTGCAGCAAACGTTTTCAAATCGAAAAAAATCGCTAAATTTTGGTAAATAGTTTTTTACTTATAAAACCGAAACTATTCGTTGTGCCAGAATACGATTCACGATTAAGAATTGGTATTGGTCAATTTCTGAAATACTTGCGTTCAAAAGTTATAGTGCAACAAACTTTTTCAAAATGAAAAAAATCGCTAAATTTTGGTAAAAAAGTTTTTTACTTATAAAACCTAAACTATTCGTTGTGCCACATAGCCACCTATACCAGTCGATAGAGGACGCAAATACGATTCAGAATTGGTATTGGCCAATTTCTGAAATACTTGCGTTCAAAAGTTATAGTGCAGCAAACTTTTTCAAAATGAAAAAAATCGCTAAATTTTGGTACAAAAGTTTTTTACTTATAAAACCGTAACTATTCGTTGTGCCGTATAGCGACCTATACCAGTCGATAGAGGACGCAAATACGATTCAGAATTGGTATTGGCCAATTTCTGAAATACTTGCGTTCAAAAGTTATAGTGCAGCAAACTTTTTCAAAATGATAGAGGACGCAAACAAATTCCGTTTGCTACAATGTCGCCGTGTTGTCAGCTACTTAATGATATTGAAGACGACAGCTACATCGTAAACTCTGACATTGTTGTAGAAATACTTATTTTGATTTTATAAAATTAAATAACTTTTTCAAAAAATTATAATTATTTCCTCCAAAACTTTTTGTTTATATATGAATTTCCAATTTACAATTTTGTGACATTTTCTTTTGTTGAATAAAATAGAAATTAGCCTAAGTTGACGACAAACACAACGTTTCATTTTTTACAGTTTGTAGTCGGTATTCTGATGATGTCTGATGATGTTTAAAGCACCTAGGCAAGGTATATTTATCTTACTAGGTAGTGTCGTCCGCCCATCTGATTTAGTAGTTCGACATGTCAAAAGTTGTATGTGTTCAGAAATTTTATAGTGTAGAAGTGAAAAGGCAATAAAACACATACAGGCCTTCTCAATTTTCTCCTATGTTTTTCGACATTTCGAACTACAAAGCAACAACAAAATGCCATGTTGTTCTTGTATTGTTGTATTTGCTGTAGGGACGCCACTACCTAGTAAAATAAATATACCTTGCACCTAGGTTTTAAAACAGAGATATCATATATTAAAAAATCAAACGCATTTAAATAAATATGTTACTCTATGTACACACATACATACATATGTATATTCTTAATATTAAGTATATGTTATGTTACAGTCATGATTTCCATTTTCAAAGAAATATTGAAATTTTTCTTTTAATTTTTCGAAAATTGTGTGTAAAAATTTTTTCTAAAAATATTTTTTTTAAAATTAGTTGTAAAATTTTATTCGAAAATTTTTTGGAAAATTTTTAAAAAATTTTTTTTTTCGAATATTTTTCTGTAAAATATCTTTTTGAAAATGCTTTGTAAATTTTTTTGTAAATATTTTTGAAAAAAAATTTTAAAATTTTTTTAAAAAATTTTTTAAAAAATTTTTTTTAAAAATTTTATTGAAATTTTTTTGTTAAATTTTGGACCTTTCTCCAATCTATATTGAGTTAGAAAGGTCAGACTAAAGCAAAAAAAAAAATCCTTACAAAAAAAAAATTTCCTCATATTGACACATGGGGGGTCCTTTTAACTGCTCCTATTTATCAGTGGGTACCCTGTGGGTCCATTGGCTACCTCTATGTGTATTGCTTTCTATTAAGGTCACTAATACAAATCAAAGCAGAAAAACCTTACCAATCTAAAAACAAACAAAAATCGCCCCTCGCAGGGGGTTATTGATCCCCCGAGATCTGTATGCACTCCTTGCGATCTAACGTCGCAGTCTAATATTTATTTGAGAAAAAAAGGCAAAACAGAATCATTAAAGCTGAAAAAAATTAAAAAAAAACTTTAAAAAACGTGAAAAAAGGTGAAAATAATAAGTAAAAAACTGTTTACCAAAATTTAGCGATTTTTTCGATTTGAAAACGTTTGCTGCACTATAACTTTTGAACGCAAGTATTTCAGAAATTGGCCAATACCAATTCTGAATCGTATTTGCGTCCTCTATCGACTGGTATAGGTCGCTATGCGGCACAACGAATAGTTTCGGTTTTATAAGTAAAAAACTTTTATACCAAAATTTAGCGATTTTTTCATTTTGAAAAAGTTTGCTGCACTATAACTTTTGAATATCGTCGAGAAGAAACAAACTTTTTAACAAACTTTTTTTTCAGTTTTAGCAAACTTTTTCACAGTTGATTAAAAAGTACTATTTGATGTAAAAAAATTGTAAACAAACTTTTGCAAAAATATTGCTATATTCAAAAGGCTCGCAACTCGTCATTTTTTGTTGAATTAAAAAAATCGAAACTGAACTCAAAAGCGTTACCCCTATAGAACCTAATTTTGCGACTGTCACTTAAATCAGATTAGAATTACGGAAGTTATAGAAGACAAATTATATCGTTAAGTAAAATAGTTTTTTACTTATAAAACCTAAACTATTCGTTGTGCCACATAGCCACCTATACCAATCGATAGAGGACATAAATACGATTCAGAATTGGTATTGGTCAATTTCCGAAATACTTGCGTTCAAAAGTTATAGTGCAGCAAACGTTTTCAAATCGAAAAAATCGCTAAATTTTGGGAAATAGTTTTTTACTTATAAAACCGAAACTATTCGTTGTGCCGCATAGCGACCTATACCAGTCGATAGAGGACGCAAATACGATTCAGAATTGGTATTGGCCAATTTCTGAAATACTTGCGTTCAAAAGTTATAGTGCAGCAAAGGTTTTCAAATCGAAAAAAATCGCTAAATTTTGGTAAATAGTTTTTTACTTATTAAACATGAATGCAGTTGTAAACCTTTTAAAACTAAAATAAAATCACTTAAGTTACTTACTTCACATATGTTAGATACAAATTTTTTACATTACGAAACTATTCGAATGATGCAAATCAGTGAAGTATAAAATTAGAATATATGTGAAATTTTTTACCAATTGAAAAGAAAATATTTTAAGAATAACAAGTAAAAGTGCTATATTCGGCTATGCCGAATCTTATATACCCTTCACCACGGTGATTTTATTTATACAGACATGTACAGCATTATCCATATTGTTGACTCTTTACTTAAATAAAGTCGTATGACAAAAATCATTATTCATGAGTTAAAGAAATAGAACACAAATGAAAACAAATTCCGTTTGCTACAATGTCGCCGTGTTGTCAGCTACTTAATGATATTGAAGACGACAGCTACAGCGTAAACTCTGACATTGTTGTAGAAATACTTATTTTGATTTTATAAAATTAAATAACTTTTTCAAAAAATTATAATTATTTCCTCCAAAACTTTTTGTTTATATATGAATTTCCAATTTACAATTTTGTGACATTTTCTTTTGTTGAATAAAATAGAAATTAGCCTAAGTTGACGACAAACACAACGTTTCATTTTTTACAGTTTGTAGTCGGTATTCTGATGATGTCTGATGATGTTTAAAGCACCTAGGCAAGGTATATTTATCTTACTAGGTAGTGTCGTCCGCCCAGCTGATTTAGTAGTTCGACATGTCAAAAGTTGTATGTGTTCAGAAATTTTATAGTGTAGAAGTGAAAAGGCAATAAAACACATACAGGCCTTCTCAATTTTCTCCTATGTTTTTCGACATTTCGAACTACAAAGCAACAACAAAATGCCATGTTGTTCTTGTATTGTTGTATTTGCTGTAGGGACGCCACTACCTAGTAAAATAAATATACCTTGCACCTAGGTTTTAAAACAGAGATATCATATATTAAAAAATCAAACGCATTTAAATAAATATGTTACTCTATGTACACACATACATACATATGTATATTCTTAATATTAAGTATATGTTATGTCACAGTCATGATTTCCATTTTCAAAGAAATATTGAAATTTTTCTTTTAATTTTTTCGAAAATTGTGTGTAAAAATTTTTTCTAAAAATATTTTTTTAAAAATTTGTTGTAAAATTTTATTCGAAAATTTTTTGGAAAATTTTTTAAAAAAATTTTTTTTCGAATATTTTTCTGTAAAATATCTTTTTGAAAATGCTTTGTAAATTTTTTTGTAAATATTTTTGAAAAAAAATTTTAAAATTTTTTTAAAAAATTTTTTAAAAAAATTTTTTTTTAAAATTTTATTGAAATTTTTTTGTTAAATTTTGGACCTTTCTCCAATCTATATTGAGTTAGAAAGGTCAGACTAAAGCAAAAAAAAAATCCTTACAAAAAAAATTTCCTCATATTGACACATGGGGGGTCCTTTTAACTGCTCCTATTTATCAGTGGGTACCCTGTGGGTCCATTGGCTACATCTATGTGTATTGCTTTCTATTAAACAAACAAAAATCGCCCCTCGCAGGGGGTTATTGATCCCCCGAGATCTGTATGCACTCCTTGCGATCTAACGTCGCAGTCTAATATTTATTTGAGAAAAAAAGGCAAAACAGAATCATTAAAGCTGAAAAAAATTAAAAAAAAACTTGAAAAAACGTGAAAAAAGGTGAAAATAATAAGTAAAAAACTTTCGGTTTTATAAGTAAAAAACTTTTGTACCAAAATTTAGCGATTTTTTCGATTTGAAAAAGTTTGCTGCACTATAACTTTTGAACGCAAATATTTCAGAAATTGGCCAATACCAATTCTGAATCGTATTTGCGTCCTCTATCGACTGGTATAGGTCGCTATGCGGCACAACGAATAGTTTCGGTTTTATAAGTAAAAAACTTTTGTACCAAAATTTAGCGATTTTTTTCATTTTGAAAAAGTTTGCTGCACTATAACTTTTGAACGCAAGTATTTCAGAAATTGGCCAATACCAATTCTGAATCGTATTTGCGTCCTCTATCGACTGGTATAGCTCGCTATGCGGCACAACGAATAGTTTCGGTTTTATAAGTAAAATACTATTTGCGAAATTTTAGCGATTTTTTTTTTTTGATTTGAAAAAGTTTGCTGCACTATAACTTTTGAACGCAAGTATTTCGGAAATTGGCCAATACCAATTCTGAATCGTATTTTTGTCCTCTATCGACTGGTATAAGTCGTTATGCGGCACAGCGAATAGTTTCGGTTTTAAAAATACAAAAACTTTTTTACTTAATAGATAAATCCCCTTAATAAAGCTCCTTATATCTTATACTGATTTAAGTGACAGTCAGAAAATTAGATTATATAGGATTAGTGCTTTCTAATTCAATTTTTATTTTTAAATTACAACAATAAATGACTAGTTGTGAGCGCTTTGAAAAATGCAATTTTTTTTCAAGAATTTGTTTACATTTTGTTATATATTCCAAGAAATATTGCCGTTTTTGCAACCCTGTGAAAAAGGTTGTTGGAAACCCAGAGTTTGTTTTTTTCTCATGCGTTTACACCGTTGGTGTTGAATAAAATGAAGTAAAATTGAAACAGCTGTTGTTAAAATAAAAAAAAGTGTAAACAAATAAATAGTGCGCATACTTGTAAAAAATATGCCAAATTTTAAAAAAAGTAACAAGGAAAAGGTTCTTGGTGTTGTACTAGCCATTGCCATAATAAAAAAACTGGAAACCAACAACTAAAACAAAATTAAAAATGTTTCACGTTCCTTTTCAAGTTTTTTATTGTTTACAAACTTATTTGTGATGCCAATTGGATCTATTTTGCACTATATTCAGCGGTTTTCTGCTATTTTGACGAGTTTTGCTTTTGAAAAGTTAGCATTAATAAGAAAAACGCAACCCTGATCTAATGAAGTAGAATAGTTTTTGAAAAATTTCAAAACATAAAGAGAGCCGTAAGACTGTCAAATTTCCATCCGTATTTTCTCTCAATGTCGGACAGTTTCATTACATATTATGTTTAGACGATACTACTTGTACTCTTCTACATAAAAATTTGACATGTCGTATTACTTGTAGTATAATGTAAACCGCCCTTAAGCTGGATCAAGGTTGCAATTATTAGGCTTTTCGTACCAATTTTGGTAGCCATTTTTTTGTTTGTACATAATTATGTATGTAAAAAACATTATGATTTGAATAAATTTTTCGAAAAGTCTATTTATTTTCAAATGGAAAAAAATTCAGTGTCAAAAAAGTCTGTGTAATGAATAATAAGCGCAGTTGTAATTGTAAGTATAGGAAAACTGCAAAATAGTAACATTTTCTGTTGACGATAATTATTGTCGTCTCCCTTTAGGGGATTTTAATTAATTGGTTTGATACTAAAATGCGAGAAGATTATGCTATGAAATTTTGTATATACCCCCGCCTTCATTTGCTATCAACATGTCTTAACAAAAGTCAAACTTCATATAAATAAATCAGTCAAGTCCGAATTAGACTAACACATGTAGGGTTCCGTACTATGTTTAGCATAATTTAAAAAATTCAAGTTGGTCGTTTTTTAAATAGTCGCCACAGTTATATACCTTCTGTGAAAATTTCAAGAGTCTACCTATTATGGTTTAAAACTTAGGCCTTATACATGCAAATCACACCACTATCAGAATACCCTTTAATTTTTAGGTTTATTTTTTTAGACTTCCTTATAATGCGAACTTAGTTTTAATTACTGTTTGTAAATTTTTAGTGTATGCCTCCTACAGTTCAAGAAATGAACACATATACGTGAATAACACTTCTCTATCGAAACACCCTATAAGTTTTAATATTTGTTGCTATAGCGGCCACAGTTATACACCTTCTGTGAAAATTTCAATAGTCTACCTATTACGGTTCCAGAGATAAAAGGCGCTAACAGACGGACAGACAATGTAGCGAAAACAATATCGTTACGTTTTACCCTTTGGGTACAGAACCCTAAAAACCAGTATTAAAAATAATGTTTTTTATATATAGAGGTTTGACTTTTGTTAAGACATGTTAATGACTAATGAAAGCGACCCATCCTTAATAAAAGTGCGACTAATAAAATTATGATTAATGTGATAACTGTTACAAGATCTTTAGTAAACTCTCGGAACACATAATTTATATCGTTTATTTCGAAAGAAAATCAATTACACTGAAGGAATTAATACAGAATTACTTAGTATTCATTTACAAATATTAAAGTGCCTTGTTTTCTACTAAATGTAAAAGGGAAAATATCATGTTTAATTCGATTAATAATAATTATAATAATAATTTAATGATTTAATGATTTATTATTATTATTACACCTATTATTATTACTATACTAGTTGGGATTCGGTTTATTTCTTTTATTGAACTTTTATATAATACTTACAGTTTATTTAATAACCTATACCTGATACAAATTTGTCTTGATAAAAGTCAAGGTATATTTATTTTACTAGGTAGTGGCATCCCTACAACAATACAAGAACAACATGGCATTTTGTTGTTGTTGGTAGTTCGAAATGTCAAAAAACACATAAGCAAATGGAGAAGGTGTTTTATTGCTTTCTCTATAAAATTTCTTCTACACTATAAAATTTCTGAACACATACAACTTTTGACATGTCGAACTACTAAATCAGCTGGGCGGACGACACTACCTAGTAAGATAAATATACCTTGATAAAAGTCAAACTTCATTAAAAAAAAAACCCAGTATTAAAAATAATGTTTTTTTTATGAGTTTGACTTTTATCAAAACAAATTTTTATCAGGTATATATACTAGGTAAGAAACTAATAACAAAAACTAAAAATCATAGTTACAAAAATAATCGGATAAGCCTGACTAACCTCTATGTGTGCCTTGTACACTTTTTGAGAAAAAATTGTGTCTTAAAGACAGACGTTGATAAATCAAAAGAAGGTACAGTTCCATTTAAATGACCGACTGGGGATAAATATATTTAATATTTGACCAACTAAAAACTGATTCATTTTTGAGAATATGTATCAGATATAAATTTATTTTCATGACAAAATCCTCGTGTTATAAATCTCTTTTGAATCTCACAAACATAAAATCCTAAAGGTGTAACTTTAGACTCAAAGACATTCATCAGGTAACCTCACTACAAAGGGAAAATATTATAGCGAATATTTTAATTTTTTTTTTTTTAAATGGAGTTTGATAGTTCAACTTCGATTTAAGGGGAAAAAATTTAAGTTTAACTGTCAAAATCCATATAAAAAAAATTGTTAATTTTCGCTTTAATATTTGACCTCGGTGGTGAGGCTATCTGATTAATGTGCTTTCTTTAGACTCTTTATAAATACCGTCTACAAGCAAGTTTTTTGCCAAAATAGATCGTTACTGTCTTTTCGTCATATAATTGACACGTCTGAACTGCGTTTTAGGCATAAAGTACGTTTTAGGTTTACTTATACCTTATAGTTTTAGAATTCCCCAGAAAGTACTTTATGAAATTCTCTAATACAAAACAAAATACAATAAATCAGTCAAGTGCGAGTTAGTCTCACACACGTAGGGTTCCGTACTATGTTTAGTACGACTTTAAAAATTCAAGTTGTTGATTTTTTTATGTCTTATGGGGCACCTTTTATTTTTAAAATCAAATCAAAATTATATTCGCGAAAATTGCATTGCTATTGGAACACCCTTTAAATTTTAGGAATTGTTGTTATAACGGCCATGGTAATACACTTTCTATGAAAATATCAGGCGCCTACCTATTGCGGTTAAAAAATAAGGTAATGTACATGAAAAATATGTCACTGATGGAACATCCTTTTGTAATTAGTAATTGTTACAGCGGCCGAAGTACAACATATACTGTAAACAATTCAAGAGTCTACCTACTACGGTTCAAAAACTAAGGCTATTTAAGTAAAAATCATGTCTCTGTCGGAACACCCTTTAATTTTGGTATTTGTTATAAGGGCCATGAAAATTCTCTTTCTATGAATATGTCAAGAGTCTATCTATTACGATTAAAAAAATGAGTCACTATACATAAGAAAGATGTCATTGTCGGAACACCCTTTAATTTTTAGTATTTGTTATAGTGGCCGTAGTAATAAACCTCCTGTAAAACTTCAAGAATCTACTTATTATCGTTCAAAACTTAGGCCATATACACGCAAAGCACGTCACTCTCGGAAAACCCTTTAATTTTAAGGTTTAATTTTATATACTTGTTTAGAAAGCGATCATAGAGCTAATTACTGTCTGCAAATTTTAAGTGGTTTCCGCCTATAGCTCAAGAAATATAGACATAAAGGTAAATAACACGTCACTTTCGGAACACCCTATAAGTTTTAGTACTTGTTGCTATAGTGGCCACAGTTATACACCTTCTATGAAAATTTCAAGAGTCTACCTATTATGGTTCAAAACTTAGGCCTTATACATGAAAATCACACCACTATCGAAACACCCTTTAATTTTTGGGTTTATTTTTTAGACTTGTTTATAAAGCGAACTAAGTTTTAATTATTGTTTGTAAATTTTTAGTGTATGCCTCCTACACTTCAAGAAATAAACACATATTCGTGAATAACACGTCTCTAACGGAACACCGTATAAATTTCAATATTTGTTGCTATAGCGGCCACAGATATACATACACCTTCTGTGAAAATTTCAAGAGGCTACCTATTATGGTTCAAAAGTTAGGCCTTACACATGCAAATAAAACCACTATCGGAACACCCTTTAATTTTTAGGTTTATTTTTTTAAACTTATTTATAAAGTGAACTAAGTTTTAATTACTGTTTTTAAATTTTAAGTGTATCCCTCCTACAGTTCAAGAAATAAACACATTTTCGTGAATAACACCTCTCTATTGGAACACCGTATAAGTTTTAGTATTTGTTGCTATAGCGGCAACAACTATCCTGTTGCGGTTCCAGAGATAAAAGGCGCTGACAGACGGACAGACATTGTAGCGAAAACAATAGGGTTACGTTTTTACACTTTGTGTACGGAACCCTAAAAAATGTATAAATCATAAAGTTTCCGCCTGTCACAAGTTTTTATTTCAAAATAAAATTTATTTTTTAAGTTAATTTTATATTATTTTTCAACTCAAACTAAAATTAATAAAAATGTTAAAATCTGCTAACATAATCAAAACCATGCCAACAGCGCAAAATAATCAAGATTTTAAAACAATAAGACAGCATCACTTAAAACCCGTAATTATGCAGACAAAAGCTAAATTTAATATAAATTTAGACAACTACGACAAGCATCTAATCCAACCAACGAATTTGCAGTCTCAGTGTTCAATGCCGTCGTGTACCAAAAATTATTTACAGTCTCTAATACGAATTATACCCAAGATATATCCAAAAAACTTTGACTCGACAGCATATCAATACAATAATTTAGCAAAAAAACAAAATAAATCTTATAATAATAATAATGCTTTAAATAAAATGTCTTCTGATTATGACAAGAACGCACCAACCAAGAAAGTGCACACCGTGACAAAATTAAAGAACTCTCGAACCAAGGCAACTTCAACATCTGATTTAGAAAATAATTTATTTAACTCTAAACGATATCAACATAATACTTTAGCAACAAAACAAAGTAAATCTTTTACACCTAAGAAACAAACGCCTGTTGTAACTAAAACAAATTCTAATTGTGAAAAGAGCGGCATTAGGAAAGTGGCCAACGTAGGTACTACTTTAATGAAAAGTCAAAATAAAGAAACTTCAAAAAATAATTCAAAAGACGAAGACTGTTATATTGAACTAAGGGAGAAAAAACCACGTGCTAACGTAAGTGGGGCAACTGGTGATTCAAGAAATAAACAGGAGCATTTAAATAGAAAGAGCTTTTATGTGCCAGAGGCTTTAATTCAAAATCTTCGTGATGCCTTAACCCACAGTATACAAATTTTATTTAGTTCACCTATTCGTTATGGTAATTATTTACTTGTATCTACTTTAATGACGTCTTCTTTTCAGTTGATTATACATTTTTTTATCCAATAAGCAGATTTTCTATATATAAATTTATGTATGTAAACGTATACAGATGCAAAGGTTTGAGAAATCAAATATTTCTTAAATCAAGAGTTTTAAATTGCGCTCGCAAGTTGCATAACTTGGAGTGTTTTTTTCCAAGAATGAGGAAAAATGTAGGTTTAAAAGATTTTTTGCATGAGCCAATTCACTCTGTTGTTAAAGTTATTAGGCGGGCGAATTGGTTCGTGTAATATACAAAATGTGGGCATAGGTCGGAACCAAGGCATATTAATACTAGGTGATTGCACGGGCGAATTCAGGCTGCTTTTTCGCCTCCTTTGCAGTTGTCAAATTTCATATAGAAAAAATTTTTTTATAATTTTTTTTATATGGAGTTGACTTTTCGCTTTCATGCATATGATGAGCTTTTTCGCCACTGCAATCACCTGTTATAGATTCGCCTTGGTCGGAACTTTTTTTAAAGAGAAGTAACACTCAAGGAATTGATGCCTATATTAATCGTATTAATTCCTTTTGGTTAGTGTGATAGTAAAGCTTCGCTTATGGCAATACTGCAATTGCACTTTGTGATTATTTTTTGTAACCCCCTTTGGTGTTATTTAGTACCGTTCCACACTTGCAAGTTTTGTTTCTGCAACACATGTATTTGTTGTTGCGAGAGGAAATGAAAATGGCAGTGGTACGATGTTTCATGTACTTGAAACTCTACTGCGACTCTCTCCTCTGTTGTTGTTTGCTGTTTTCGACTGTATAAAAGTATAGTACAGTCGTCAGAAACACAAATTTTAAAGTATGGACACGAATGCAACCTTAAAAGAGAATTTAAAAAATGTTTCAGAAACAAAAATTACAAGTGTGGAACGCGACTTAGGCGAATTAGTTTGAAACTATCATAGCCAACTTATTATTATTTTACTTCGCCGGCGATTTAGTTCTATGGGGTAATACCGGCGAAGGAGAGCCATGTGATATGTAAAAACTTACTATTTGTTTCCCTTAAATGGTTGTTTTTAACTGTCAAACTTCATATAAAATAGATCAAAAATGTTCCCCTTAATATATGTATATATCCCTAGTGAGGCTACTTCGTTAAATATGCCAAGGCACATTTATAAGGTTGCCTCACTACGGAGGGGAAAATTAATGCGAACTTTTCTAATTTTTCATATGATGTGGATTTTGTCAGTTAATCTTACACGGTAGTTTAAATGTAAAACTCCATATAACATAGTGTTTACAACTGGGATAAACTTTGACGTATGTCAAAGTGAGAGAACGTCGGCAGAAAGACGCAATTGATTTGTTGAATTATTACTTTCAATTTCACGAAACGAGAACACGTAAAATTCTTATGCAATTTTAAATTTCTTTGTTGATTTTGTTTATATGCATGCTTACATGAGAACATTTATTGCAACTGTTTGTGTATATTATATTATGTGCAATTATTTGACAGTTCATTTCATGAAATTGTTTTGATGAGATCTCTCATGAAAACGCTCTCATCATAAATTGCATATCACTGCAATTGAAGTCTACATGTAACAAAATTCTCTCTGGTATAGAAATTGACGATTGTTGAGATAAATATCCCAAATCACATCCCAAGTGTAGACCTATGTAAAGAAATTTAAAAATTTTCGCCTTAATATTTCCCATCCGTGGTGAGGCTACCTGATAAATGTGCCTTGAGATTCTAAAAATTATTTTCTTGTGTAAACGTCGCAGTTGTGTTTATTCCTTAACTGTCTAACCTAAACAAGGGCGTAAGGCGTAATGATGTCTAGCGCCTAGCTGTAAACAAATCTAAATAAGAGCGCAACAGTAACAGTATTTTGTTTAGTAAAGTCTAATAAATTATGGCGCAAAATAGAGATAAAATCGCTAGATAAAGCAGAAAATAGCTAAAATGGAACCACTCTTACACAAAAAACAATAACATTTTGTTTCCACCCAACTTCATTATCTAAGACCGAATTTATACGATGCCCTTTTTTCACGTCTCTTTTAAAGTAGCAGCGAATTTCATGGCACATTTTTACGATGAACTTTTTCATGCAATCGGCTTGAATTTGTTTTTCACATTTTCTTTTGATTTCATATTTGTAATTTTTATTGTTTATGCGTTATTTCAAAAAAATAAATGCACTCGTACTGAAATTCAAAATAAATAAAATGAGACAAGGAAATAACGAAATTTTACAAGAAATTCTTCTTCTGGATTGTTGCTCATACAGAGCAACAATGTTGGTGCCAAATGGTAAAAAGCTGCCGTAAACACTAGGTTGTTATTTGCAGCTTTTGGTCTTGTCCAGAAACGACGGTTAGGTTGAAAATAATGTTTTGTTTATTTTAGTTTCTTCTGTTGTAGAGTTTTTCTGGTCATATGTAGTTTTTATTTATTTGTTTCATTTGTTTGTTGCAATCCTTCTTTTATTCCTTTCGTCAAATGTATGTAAATCTTTTTCTCTAATTTATTTGTTAATTTTTCATGTTGTTTCTTGATTTCGATGTCGATTTTCAATTTATGCAAACAATTTAGGTTATACACGATAACCCAAGCGATTACACGTGGCTGATTGATGCAAACACAAATTAACTGTACTGCGGTACAGCTAACCGTGGAAGCCAATCAGCCAGTGCGAGGGAGAAGCAAACCACTTGAAGACCGAACAACAAGGACGGCCTGATTGACCTTGAACGATAATGACAATGACGCGCGAACGTGTTCCTCAATCCAAAGCTACTTTACGACTCTTTACAAGAAATTATTGAAAACATACCGAAATTTATACATAATAAACCAAACAATTTCATTTTTAAAAATCAACTCTGAACGAACGAAAATTGCACAAAGCAAGTGTCAAAAAATCCCCTCAAAATTCAAGCCATGCCATTTTGTTTACCCCGCTTGCTTCTCTTCACCTCTTGTCTACAAACAAAAATTGCATGCATCCAGTTTCATGAACAATTTCATGGTGTAAGTTTGCTCTAACGCTCTGTCAAAATTGGATTTTCCAATTGTAAAGCGTTGACGCCGCGCTATTTAGGTTTGCTTCATTTTGTATGTAAATGAGAATTTTGGCAGTTATTTTACGCCTTACGCTCTTGTTTAGGTTTAGCAGTAAAACGGAAATTAAAAATTGTCAAAAGTAAACTTGTTTAACATTAACAAACGAAACATCAAAATTAATTATTTTTAAATTGTCTACGTGTTAAAAAATTTCTGTGAAAAAAATAAAAAAAAAAATAAATAAAATATAATTGTAATAAAAACTGGCATGAGTTATAAACAGCATCTGAAAAAGGACATTAAACATAAAGAAATTACATTGAGAAATATTCTTAAAGAAATCAGAGAATATGAAAAGAAAATACCCCATTCTTTCCTATGCCAAATGGAAGAGTCGAAAAGCATTTTACGCATTAAATGCGAAAATTTTACTGAATCTGAATTGCTTCAAAATAAACAACTTCGTAGACTCTGCTATAAATATTTATTGGAAAAGATAAAAGAAATATATAAGAGAAATATAGAAATGCTAAAAAGAACAACGAGCTTTATTTGTATAAATAATGAAAATGACCAAAATATGTGCAACACATATTTCACTCGTAATCCCACTTGTAACTCCACTTCTAAACATAATCCTAAAATGCATATAAATAATAATCCTGACGAGATAGTGATTGAAAATAGAGGACCTCATTTAATAAAAAAATGTGTTAGATACGCAGATTTAAAGAATAATACGTCAACGAATTCAAAAGTGTGTAAAGATCTTATAAAAAATGCCAAAAGAGAGAATCACGGTCACATTAAACCTGTTAGATTGCTGGCGGGTTCGACACCAAATGGTGATTCTTTTGATGATAGTCAATTACCTTGTCATTACAACAAGCAATTTAAAAAATTATTTCAAAACCTATCGGATTATCAACAACTGGGCACGGTATTTCATCGTCACATTCATTCATCTTTATTAGATGTGCGCCCGCGTAATTCACAGTGCCAGTTGCTCGAAGACCACCAAGTATGGTAAAACAGTAAATAGCTTTTAATTTTGTTTATTTATTTGTGTCTTATTTGTTATTGTTTACTAGAATATAAATCAATTTATTATAAAAGTAGTATGACATTTCAAGGATCCAGTGATATAAATGATTTTGATTTGTACAACGATTTTTTTTTTTTTCTTGTTTAAGGTTCAATGCTGTCTTGTATTATCGAAGGTTTATAGTAGTCGTTTAATGTTCTATTCAATATATTTCTCAAAAATACAACCCTAAAATTATCGAGTATTTACTTTTGATTATTGATTACTCGAAAAAGGGCCAAGCTCTCGTTAATCTGTTCCTACTACTCAATTATATGCGAGCACTAGTCACTAACCTTAAACTCTTGACTCAACTCAAGTACGAATTTTGGAGGTATAAGTAGATGTTGTTGCTAGAAAGATTTAAACAAGGACACATTTATTTAGTAGCCTCACTAAGGAGGGGAAATATTAAGGGCAATTTTTTTTGTTATACAGCAGAATCTCACAAATTCTAACGTCCAGAAATTAGAATCAGTGTTTGCAATACATTAAATGCTCTGAAATTCGAATTTAAAATTCTAATTTCTGACCGTGTTTTTTTTTTTTTGTTATTTGAACACAAGAAATCATTATGGGGAGAAAAACTTCGGTTAGGAATTTTTGGGACTTTTATTTTGATTTCCTTTACTTTTTGGATTATTGCAATATTATTATTACAATAATACGTTTTTAAGTTTCATAATGTGGTAACCAAGACGTTATACAAAATTTGGGTATGGCTGGTAAAGGAAGATTAAAAACCTAACGGAAATAAATCGAATATTATTTATCGCACTTAACCCTTGTAATTGAAGCTGAAAGTATAATTACTCTAAATGGTGCAAGAAGTGCAATACTATCGTTTGCACCATTTAAAGCGGCTGGAATGGATGGAATTTTAACTGCTCTATTACAGTGGGGTGTTAACACCCTGCTTGAGTGGATTAGGGAAATATTCATAGCCTGTCTAGCAGGTAGGTTGGATGGAAACAAATGTGGTTTTTCTTCCCAAACCGGGTAAAAGGGACTATACGGAAGCTAAGTCCTTCAGGCCAGTATGCCTTACATCTTTTCTGTTAAAGGCAATGGAGAGGGTGTTGGCTGACTTTCTTGTGAACCACACGGTGATGGATAGGCCCTTGAGTAGATACCAACATGTATACAGGGCAGGTAGGTCTACGGACACCGCTCTGCATGAACTTGGGTGGCGGAAAGAAATTTTCAATGGCAACGCGCTTTGTCCGTTTTTATGGATATTGAAGGTGCCTTTGATAAAATCTCTTTATCTAAGTTGAGAGGTGCTCTTAACGAGCGTGGAGTTGAGCCCATTATTGTAAAATGGATCAACGTTATGCTAAGGTCTAGCGCTGTGAATCTCAAAAATGGGAGTTCTAGAATCCGGGGAAGGATAGTGTGGGGTTGCCCACAGGGAGGAGTTTTATCACCTCTTTTGTGGAACATTACTGTTGATGGCCTTCTTTGGAAACTGGTCTCAATGGGCGTCCATACAGTTGCGTATGCCGACGATCTGGCACTTATGGTTGGTCGAAAGTTCATCGTTACCATCCAAGGATGTATGAGACAGGCTCTCATAACAGCCGAGGCATGGTGTAGAGAACAAGGGCTAACCATAAAAGCCACAAATCAGATGCTATGCTCTTCAATCGCAAGAAAAAGGGCATAGAGGTTGGATCCCTAATGCTTTTCGGGTCGGAAATCAGTTTGTCAAGGAAGGTGAATTATCTACGCGTTATTCTGGATAAAGATAAGAACATATTGAGATGAAGACACGGAAGGCAAAAAGGATCATGCAACAGTGTAAACGGGTTTGTGGCCGTCTCGCCAAAGGCTGCATACTATATTTACACAATGATGGTGCGACCCATAATAACTTATGCTTCAGTGGTATGGTGGCCTAAAGCCTCTCAGACAACAATAAAGCGTAAGTTGGATGAGGTTCAAAGAATTGCTTGTATGAGCATATGTGGCGCAATGCGCACTGCTCCAATGGGGCACTGCTGAGATTGCTGCCGGTGGACTTATTTGTTAGATCAACGGCTGCGATGTCTGCTTTGCGTATGAAGAGTGATGACATTTGGCAGCGCTTTGGGCCGATCATCGGTCATAATAGAATCCTGGACCTTATTAGTAAGAAGGTCAGGGAAGCTTAAATGCCGATGGAACGCATCAGTAGAAGAAAGACTGCATCGGATCGTCGAAAGACTGTCGACTGCATCGGATGCTAATTGCGGACATTCTCCATACACAATGAGTGTATGGAGAATGACATCAGCATTTTCACTGATGGTTCTCTTATGGACGGTAGAGCAGGAGCAGGTGTACACTCGGTTGAGCTAAACTTGTCCTGAGTCTCCGTTTGGGGGAGTACGTCTCCGTTTACCAGGCAGAATTGCTTGGGCTGCTACAAGCGTTGGATCACCTGCTGGAATGTCGGGTGCAGGAAAGAAATGTTCTCATTGCACTTGACAACCAATCGGTTATAAAACGCATGAAGCAGGTGTACTCCAAACTAGTGCTGCAATGTGTTTTAAAGCTAAACAAATGTTCGGTTAACGAGGTAACATTGATGTGGGTTAAAGGACACATTGGCACTGCTGGGAATGAAGCAGCAGATCAACTAGCAAAACGGGGATCTGCTGAAAATTTCTGTGGACCAGAACCCAGAGTATCACTGGGTAATGGCCTAATACGAGCAAAAGTACTACAATGGCTGAACTCACTAAACCTGAAAAGGTGGAGGGAGGCCACTACATGTGGACAGGTTCTTAGATACAATAGAAGTACCTTAAGCTGGATAACTGCGTTAGTGACAGGTCATGGAAACTTCAAGTATCATCTAGCCAAGATGAAAATCGAAGATGATACTTGCAGACTATACCTGGAAGACGCTGAGACGGTAGCGCACATTGTGTGTGAATGGCCAGCATTGGCTATCGTAGGACTTAGGACCACGGGCAGAAGCTTTGTAAATGTGGATGCCATGGGGGAACTAAGCTTTACACAAATGCTAGCAAACACTAAAGACACCGTGATGAGAAAGAATGCCGATAATTCCCAGTCGACACTCTGAAATCACTAGAGTTTAGATTAAAGGCTGGTTGTAGCACGAGACTCAATGATAGTAAGATTGCCGCAAGTTATGTCGGTTGTCTATAGTTATTGAGGACGGAAGGGGGTCAAAAGGGACCATTTAGTAGTAGTCTGCTTCCTTATTCCCCCTACATTAATTAATAATAATAAGATTTGAATTATTATTTGAATTAGCATATAAATAGTAAAAAATTAAAAAACACAGGTTAAGTAGTTTATATTTTTTATTATGATGTTCATAAATTGAATGCAAAATGTTTGGAAAAAAAAGTCATATTCGATTTATGAAAAAATTCATAGGTTATATGTATCTATTATTTTTTCTCTGTATGTTTACTAAACACGTCTAGTTCGAAATTATTCTTAAACGAACAAATAAGAAGTGAACAATCTTTAAAAAAATTGAGATCTGAATAGAAATCGATTTTAGTCGATTAACTGATATAATTTGTTCGAGTTATTTTTTAATCGAAATTAATTAGAGTGGATACTCTAATAAGTACACTAAAGTTTATATTGAAAACCAATTTTGTTTTTTTTTTAGTACACACAAGGCGAATTCATACCAGGTGGAGGCGATAGCCCAGCTGATTATTTTTTTTTCTCTCAATATTTTGCTAATATCTTGTCAAAAATACATTGTTTTATATCTGCTAGCCCATGGCACAATAAACAAGGTAGACTCGCGGCGAAAAAATAATTGTATAAATCATTTTTGGCTGTCAAAATAAAAAATGTTAGTACATTTTGACACTGTAAGATGGTGACAACAAATAGTCAGCTGAGCTCTCGAGTTTACCTGTTATGAATTCGCCTTGTGCTAGCCTAATGTCAAAGTTGTTGTTTTGTTCTAGCTGTGCCGTACGGCTCACATCTGGTATGAATTCGCCTTGATACAGCATTTGCCATTATTATATTTAAGAAAAACTAGAATAAAAAAATTATTTTTAATTTGCTAAAATACTTTTTAAGCATAAATTTGTTTGTAAGGGGTGATCCATTTCGAGGTTCCCTACTTTTTTAAAGAAAAAAAAATCAAATTTAATGGAGAATGTTTATTATCATTTGAAAAAACATTTTTTTGGCATTTATTTTTTGAAGATTATGTCTATCAAGTGTTGGCCGTTGCTACGTCGCAGATGGTCCATCCGTTGATTCCAATTTTCGATGACTCGTTCGAGCATTTCGACTGGTAACTGGCGAGTAACACGCGTGATGTTTTTCTCTAAGGCCTGAATCGAAGCGGGTTTGTCCGTATAAACTTTAGACTTTACATATCCCCACTGGAAAAAGTCCAACGATTTGAAATCACACGATCTTGACGACCAATCGACCGGCCGAAAACGTGAAATTATGTGCTCAACGAAATGTTCTCTCAATAAATCCATTGATTGATGCGATGTGTGGGAAGTGGCGCCGTCTTGCTGAAACCAAATGTCGCCGAGATCACGAGCTTCAATTTCAGGCATTAAATAGTCGGTTAGCATGGCACGATAACGGTCGCCATTGACGGTTACGTTCGCACCGGCATCATTTTTAAAGAAATATGGACCGAAGATTCCACCGGCCCACAAACAACACCAAACCGTTGTTTTTCTGGATGAAGTGGCAGCTCTTGAATCTCTTCAGGTTGCTCTTCGTCCCAAATGCGGCAATTTTGTTTGTTTACATACCCATTGAGCCTGAAATGGGCCTCATCGCTAAACAAAATTTGCCTGGAAAACGTCGCTTCTTCTTAGAACTTTTTAAGAGCCCATAGACCGAAGCGATTCAGGCGTTATGAAATGCCAAACAATACTAAACAAAAATAACATGACAGCATGACACGACTCACACGTGATCTGTCAAAAAAAGACTATTGAAAAAAGTACCTCGAAATGGATCACCCTTTATATATGAATTTTATTGTAGAACAATTTTTTCAAACAAAAGTTGTTTTAAAATACATTTCAAATAAGTTAAATTTTTTTAAGTCTAGGGGTAAGTAAATATTCGTATATACAATCGCTACTTATTAATCATTTAAAGCATTTCTCTGGTTGGAGAAGTCTGGTATAAAACTATAGCTTTGATAGTAATAAAAAATTAGTACATCATTCATGCTTATATATATGAAAATAGTTTTGATTTATAAAAGTTTTATTAATGCAATGTAATGTGGTCATTTGAAAAAATCAAACTTAGCAAAATGCTATTGAAGTTTTCAAAATGTAATTTTGAAAATTTGTTTACAGATACAAAAGGTATTATGGAACACATGTTCTTAATAACTCCAAAATTTTATTTTTTTGAGATATGACTATGTTGCTTTAAAGGAGCGATATTTACTTGTAATATAAAAATTTCATAATTTAATAAAAATAAATTTAAATTAAATTTTTCAGAACCATAAGACTGGAGTTCAATCATCAACGTCTCCACTATTACACCGAAATTGATGCAGTTCTTTTAAATGGCAAAAAATTTAACATGAGAAATACACAAACTCTACTAGACTACTACGAAAGACAAAGAAAAGGTAGAGAACCCTAGCGTTATTTTTAATTTATTTTTATGTGTTGTTCTCACACAATTTTATAACATATTTTACCACCGTTTTACGCAATTAGTCACTTAACCACAATTTTACTTTTCTTACAGGCTCTATTTTATGTAAATTACAGAATATAAAATTTCGCCCCCTCTGCAAGGACAATTACCAAACATGTTTGCAACATTTTCTTATGCACGATTTAGATAAATTTATGTCTGTCTTAAGTGATGTACATATCAAGGATGCAACCAATACTAAAGGTTCGGAAACGACGCCAAGTGTAGATCTGAAAGATATGCCGGTAAAATTTTAAATTATATTTTAATATAATCAATAATTTTTTCCTAATAAAGTTTTGATTTATTTCTTTTTTCAGTTTGACATTGTCTTAAAAATCTTCAGCTATTTAGATTTAGTTTCACTATTTAGAGTTGGCCAAGTGTCCAGATTCTTTTATGATGTCTCTACACATCCATTGCTTTATAGTGAATTAAATTTAAAACCTTATTGGCATTTAGCGTCTACTGAATTACTGTCTACTTTGGCAAAAAGAGCTACGATATTGAAAAAGTTAGACATGTCGTGGTGTGGTTGTACTATACAAACTATATCGCCTACAGAATTTAAAAAGTATGTTTTATTTTAGTATATGATTATTTTTGAATTATTAGAACTTAGAATCAATTTGTAGCATTTTTAAAAGATGCTGAGACCAAATTATGGCATTCGAAATTTTCATTTCGATCAACTTCGAATGCCATAACTTGCTTCTGGTATTACGTTCTTACGGACAACAATATTAATTGGTTATATGAATTAAAATATGTTAAATATGGATAGACGTCTAACTTCATTATTTTGTTAAGAAAAGCCATTGATCGTATTTTTGTGGAATTTTGTGAAGATCGTTTTATCGAAGGTTTAGACGATTTAAAAGTGCCGGTTTCGATTCGCATTATAAGGAGCATCCAGGACAGTCGAAGAATCAGTTTGGAGAATCATTCAAAGTAGATCGGGCAATAGTTTTCAGCCGATCAACAGTCGTAACAAATGTAATAACAGCGAAAATTATTAGACGTTAAAAGCACATGGGTTCATTCAAACACAAGAAAATTCAGTGTATTCATGTCAACCGAAGCATGTTTAGCATCCTCCATGCACTTCACATTGATAGAAAATAACGTTTATTATTTACAACCACAAGAGGAGTGATAAAATACCACTTTGTAATATTTCTCTAGCCACCAACCCTCTAAAACAACCATCTGCCAGATTCGAGTTGACTATTCTGCTGTTACCAATAATATAGTCCAGCAGAAAATTCTGGATGTTAAGATCTTTTAGCGAATTCCTAATAGCATATAGTTTAACGACAATGAATTTAAACCGAGAAACTTTTTTATACCACTAAATTACTGCATCAACGACAGAAAGATAAATGAAGCGATTATGACAATATGATGGATTCAGCCAGAGCAAATATAAAGTCAGAATATCTAAACAAATGATTTGTGTTTGGAGAAATAAATTGTATTTAAGTTTTTACTATTAAAGCGTGGGGCTTCCTACTGAAGTTTATGCGCATAAGCCGTCAACCAAAAGGGAAAATCAATCCAAGTCTTTTCGTATTAAGCGACTTCGCAAAAGCGACTAAATTTCTACTCCACACGCATACACCCGCCCGCAGTGTTTTACAGATGATGGTCGTTGCGATTACTGTTTGTTTTAGGGGTTAGTGTATCTGGCAAGATGTACATTTTCCATTAAGATTACAGTAACCAAAAGATGGAGATAAGGGTAGATAGCGATGGAAAATAATTGTTTTTTATTTTCATTCAACCATATTTATTTATTAAAAAAGCAGTACGAATTAGTTTCAATTTCTAATATATATTATTTCTTAGATTTATCCAACAACGTGGTGATTCTTTGACTCATATACGCTTGAACTCATCCAAGTTTTTAAATGCCAGCTGTATAGAAACTTTAGGGATTGTTTGTGACAACTTAAGAGGTATTTTTCTTTAAGTGTTTAATTTGTTTAATTTTAATTAAAATTATTTCTTTTCATTACATTTTTTTCAAAGAACTTTCTTTGCGCAATTGTTCTACTAGTCCGCCTCTATTGAATTTCTCATGTTTGGCAAATTTAAAAAACTTGGAACGTTTGGATTTATTTCAAACTGTCATCGAATCAGATTTACTACTGACCATGCTGGAAAGTAATCCTAAATTAAAACATTTAAATTTGGGTAAGTTCAAGAAACTAATTTTAAAGTTATAAAACTTAGATATTTATTTTGTTTACTAACGTTCTTTTATTTTATTTCATTTAAGCATTTTGCAATGTGGCTGTAAATATGGATGATGTTGCTTTGCATATTTCCCAGTATAATAAACAATTGATATCCTTGGATTTGTGGAAAGCACATTTTCTCTCAGCACACGGTCTAATTGCCTTAGCTGAATGTCATGACTTGGAAGAAGTCGATTTTGGTTGGTGGTAAGTTTTATTTTGAACTCTGTTAAATACATATTGTACAAAAAACTCTTTAATTATTGAAAATTTCTTTAGTTTACGTGAAGCCTCTTTGGGCGACAGTTTGAAAGAATTTTTAATAAAATGTCCCAAAATAAAGAAATTGTTTTTGGCTGCTGTTCGTGGCTTAACCGATCGTGATTTAGAATATATTGCAAATTTATGTCCCAACTTGGAGCAATTGGATCTCATGGGTGTTTTGGGAATATCCAAAGAAAAATACTACGAGTAAGTTTGAAAATGTTACAAAAACAAAACAATACAAAATGATTTAATTTATTTTGCATTTATTATTTTTAGAATATTACAAAAGTGTAAAAAACTAGAGTTGATGGATTTGAGCTTTTGCGATAATATTGTAGATTATGAGGTAATTGAAAAACATTCCTTATGAATAACTGTTGAGTTTGACTGAATATTTCCAATAACGAAATTCTTACGGTAACTCACTGCCGATATTTACACCGAAAATGTTTATATTTACTCATTTTACATTCTAATGTTGAATTCTTGCAGTTTTAATCGCATCTTGTAACCCTTTGCTCTTTTAAGTTCGTAGGGTTATGGCAATAAAAAACTCTTCAGTCGGACTCAACAACTCCGATATCAATCGATTTTTAATTTATATACCTTGGTTTTATTTTATTACAGGTCGCTATGTGGTCTCGAAATTTTAAAGTGAATATTAAATGTTGTCATGTACCTAATGATTTTAGATAAAATTTTAGCCAGTAAATAATTTTTTAGTTAATTACGTTTGTAACAAAATTCTTTATTAAATATTAACTTTTAAAAAATGTTATGATGTAGATAGTTAAATTAAATTTAAATAAAAACAGATAAATTGTCTAAATGTACATTATTTCACCTAGTACTTATTTTTTAAAAATTGTTTGGGAACACAATGTTACAGAGAATTAGTGAATATAATAACGTCGACATCCCGACGCCATAGTCAATATTTATACACATTTATTTTTGTTTTGTATTATAAAAATATCTAGAAAACTAATTGGTACTAAAGGTATGTATGTTATATATTTATGAAAGAATCTTATTTATTTACATATGTATGTATATACAAATAAAAAGCCTGGAGAACTCGGATGTTTTTAAGTTTTAAACTTTTTTCGAGGATTGGAGAGGCTGCCTCAGAAATTTGTATATACATATTTACCCTATGTCAAGAAGCTCCCCTATGCAATACCGATCTGCGATATAATTTTAAAAACAATATTGAAATAACTTTTTTTAGCTCTCCTGAGGGAAATGCTAATAATCATGTTAATGGCTATTATATATTATACATAATAATATAAGTAATATTTGTAATAATGTTCAATTAATTTATTTCGCATCAAGCGGAATAAAATATTTAGATTTAATTCTATTAACTTTCTGTGTTCTTGAGAAAAATTGCCGGCTTAAACCTGCAAATTTGCATTTGATTCTATCTGCCGCCGCTGAATATTTACCAACGGCTTTGACTTCAGTTTTTCAGTTCATTTTTCTTGTGTGAATAGCAGGGATAATTTTTTACAACAAATAAATTAAATTAACGAAGAAGGAATAAAATAGTTATATAGTGATAATTTATGAAATTGAGAGTCATCAATCAAATATAATGTGTTTTTAAATATAAAGAACTTATTTTGGAGAAATTTTCTTAAAAGAATGGAAAAGATAAAGCAAAACTGAACAACACAGGTGAACAGTGATGAAAACCAACTGTCAAAACAAATTTTGTGTTTTGTTATTGTTTTGCATGCCTACAGAGTTACTAGCATGTGTGTTGGTAAAAATCGTTTTTACTGATTAACTTGATGATAAAGTACCAACATTTAGTACGTCAAGAATAACTAAAAATGTTATTCTAGATTTTTTTATATAGAAAAGAAAGACAGTCGTAAAGTAGCTCTGGCACAAAATTCTCTTTGGCTCTGGGTTGGGGAACAACGTGCTCGCATTATTATCGTTATCGCTTAAAGTCAATCAGGCAGTCTTTGTTGCTCGGCCTTCGACTGGTTTGGGTCTTACTGTCGGATTGGGTTTCTCAAATAGCTGTAATGCGGTACTGTTATTGGCGGTTGCATGAATCTGCTACATGCAATCGTTTTGGTTGTCGTGTATAACGATACAAGTTATAATTGAAGCTGAATTTGGGGTTCTCGCGCTCTGTACGAAGGTATAGTTCGCGTTATAGGTCATGGAGGAGGCTAATGGAGTTCTAAGAGCTGAAGAAAATTACTTATACTGTATCCTTCTCTTGCATCCAATCAGTTCAAGAATATTTAGAAAAATTGTTCAAAGATGTTAGATTTTTTCAAGATATTTCATTATAAAGAAGCTGCATTTTGAATTTAAATGAAATAATTTTTAGGAAATAAAATATTTAAAAATTCTGATCTAAAAGTGGCTTCCTGTTTACAACATCCCACGCCTTCAAAATTTTATTACGATACATTTTATTTTCTACTACCGACAACAACAACAACAAAAAAATGTCTTTTTTTCGTTTTAATTCGTATATTTTTTGCGCCATATTAAAACGGTTTAATATTGTAAAGAAAAACAAAAATGGAAAAATAAACAAATTCTTATACTAAATAAAACAAATCGTTTTTTTTTTGTGCTATTTTGCAAAGTATAGCTGGGAGTTTTCTTTTATAATAAAATAATGTTGTGTTAAATTTTGCTTAGCATACAAATTTTTAGAAAATTTTGTTGTAGATTAAAGGCCGGTACGCAACTAGCCTGAATTTCAGTTTGCCATAAGAAATGTGTGTAAAAAAAATAGACATAAATTCAGGTTTGAAAAATTTCAGGCATTATTCAGTTTGGTAGTACGCATCTAAAAAGAAAACGAAACGGAATTCTTGACTATTAAAAGGATGCTAAAATAAAGAGTGTAGACTTTTTCCTTCAACCGAAACAAAAATTAATGTTCAAGCAATTGTTTGGTAACGCAATTTATGGCATTTCATGTTTTTTTACTTTTAAAATATTTGTTTTCATTTCTGTGTTGATATATTGTTATTTTTTACAATATACAATAAAATTTAAAAAACGCGACTACATGATTTTTAATTCTACAAACGACCATATGATGAATTTTAGTTTTGTAGAAATAAATGCAAAAAAATCAAACCTTAAATTCCGTAAAGGTGCTTACTGGGCTTAACGCTTTGTGAACAAAATAATATTTTGGTACTATATTAAAGTTTACAGGGCTACAGTTAATCTATATATGTAATGCTTTTATAAGATTACATATAGTTTGAGAGTTTCTCATGTAAAGTATTCTCAAACTTTTTATGGTTCGAAATTTTCTGGGCTTTTCCCAAAAAATCCTCAAATTAAATTGAAGAGTAAAACCAGAACATAGTTTCAATAATAAAATAAATTGAGAGGATATGCAAGTTATCGATATTTTAGTTATAATCAAGACTATATAACATTCTATTGGTTGTTCCATAAAATAAAAATTATTGTATAATCAATAAAATAAAAGATTATGACTCAAATTTTTACATAAATTAGAAACTGCTATTTTACCCTCTTAGTGCATAATACATTAAAATACAACTCTGCAAGGCCGACAAACGAATGACATGTAAAAAATATCCCAAAATTTTTTTCTATTGCCTTCGTTTTTTACATTTTCTCATTATAATTCGTTTGTGGAATTTCACTGAAATGCGTTGCAATTTCAATAAAATTTTAATACAAAAAGTAGCTATTGCATGCGAATAAAAATTAATAACATTAACGTGCAAATTATAACAATTTATAATTAAGAACTTATTAATGAAACACTAACGAAAAAACGAACGTGGTAATGCACGATAAAGAAAATATCAACCTTTTTTAACTAAATTTGAAATAAAAAACAGAAGTGAGAAAGTAGAAGGAAACTCAATAAAAAATTGAGTGAGCCAAATAAAAAAGAAAAAATAAATAAAGAGTGAAGAAGTGCAAAAATTAAAAAAAAAGTCAGAAGTGAAGTAAAAAATAGAACAAATAGTAAAATTATTTTGCTTGTCAGTTTTCGTGCTGGCTGTCGATTTTGCAAAAAACAAAAATTAAAATTCAATAAATAAACGGGTCAGTTGGAGTGTGAAAGAAAAGTTTCCAACTAAATTAAGAAAAAATAAAATGAGTTGAATAAAAAAAGACTATAATTCCTGTATTGTAGCCTACTTCTGCTTTAGCAAGCAGCATGTATGTGTGAGCCAACGGCCAGTTTTTGTTAATATTATTTTTATTTTCATATATCTTAGAACACGCCTTTTTAATTTTCATTAAATAACAAATATCTTAATGAAGTGTTTTTATAAATAATTAAAATCTTATTCATCATTTTTTTAATACACATGTTTAGAGATGTGATTTGTTTTTACTAAAAAAAAACACTAAATCAAAAACTTGTTTTTAACTATTAACTCAATAAAACAACAAACAAATATTATTTGACGTTTGCTTTGACGCCGACGTTAACCATCACCTTCATACACAGCAATCAACAGCCAATACAAAATACCATTGCAAAGCTGCAACAGTGCTGTCGGCACCACAGCAACAACAACAGCAATTACTGCTACTTATTGATAATAAAAAAAATTTAGGAAAAAAAAAACAAACAAACGTCATTTAAACTTGACTCTAGCATAGACATTATAACTAAAAAAAATATAACTTAAAAAATATGGATGAAGATGAGAATAATTTGGGCAACAATAGAGGAACAATAAGTGGTGAAAATTTTTTTAGTCCCGAAGAGACCCCAGAAGATTTTGATGATGACGATGATTTACTTGACACAATAGAAGTAACAGTCACTACAGATGGTGCACCGTTCTTACGTATTGATGCGGAAGATGTTGAAATAATAAATCTGTCTCCTAATCAAAGGCAGCAGCAAACTACTGCTGCAAATAGTGTTAATACTGCTCCCCTCCGCAATAGAAGTGAAAACGACCACAATTGGGCTTGGGAAAATGAAGAAACCAACAATCCTACTAGAGCAGGAACTTTTTCTGGACAACCTGCTTCAAATCCTACTACACCCAATACACATCAACCGCAGAGACAGCAAGCTGGAAGCAATGCTATGGAAACTAATGCTTCCAATAGTTTAAATACTACTGCCCTACCCAATATAAGTGAAAACAGACAAAATTGGCCTTGGGAAAATGAAGAAATTAGCGATCCTATAATAGCAGGGCAATCTTCTGGTCAAGCCAATTCAAATACTTCTTCCCCTAATCAACAACAACCACAGGCTCAGCAAGCTGAAAATACTACTAGTGGGGATGCAATTGAAAACATTCGCAATTGGCCTTGGGAAAATGATGAAATCGATGATCCCAGTATAGAAGGCGCATTTTCTGAACCATCTACTTCAAATGCATTGATTCGTGCAAATGCCTTATTTTCGGCAATATCCTCGTCGAGCAATGCTGCTGATGAGGCTGCCAGCAGCAGCAGTAGTGGTGGTGGTGCTGTGCCCAGTTATTGTTTTGATACTTCCTCATTTTGTTCTCGTACTCGCAAAAAAGTTGCAGCTCTCATTGTAGCAGAATGTTGTAGTGGTGGCCCTACGCCGGATTTGAATTATATCATGGATAGGTTTTCTAATCCTAGCACACCCATCGATAATCCCGACAATATTTCCTGGATACGTTGGCTAATTGCAGGTGGCAGAACTATAAGGGATTTCGTTAAAATTGGTAAGTTTTAAAGGTTTATAAAATTTATTTTCTCCTCTTGCAACCAAAATTTAATAACATTTTTTTTATGCAAATTTTTGTTATTTAGAAAGACACTATATAAATGAATGATAGGAATTAAATTGAATACACTTGAAAAACCGTAACTTTCAACTTATGTTTACTTATTTATGTAAATGTACAAGAGGGAAGAGTTAACATCCAAATGAATATACCAAATAAATGTACAGTTAAGCTGCTCTTTTGTATAGCAAATTATGATTAATATTGCTTAAATTTGTATGACTGCATGTAAATGTCAAAGAAGACAGTCGACCCACAATAAAAGAAAGCTAACAAATGTCGATTATAGCGTATTGCAGGAAGGCTTTGGTTAGAACAAGACACTTAAGGGTAAATAAACACCAGCATCGATTGTATTTTAAAATTAAAAAATATCAGACAAGAGCGAAAAATTTTCATGATTTATAATATTAAGGCGATATGTAAAAGCAATAACATCAGTTAACGCTAATATTTCGATTGTATTTTCTCACTTTTTATTGGTCCAATACTAAGGGAATGATCCCTATTTATGCAATGTATAGGAAGAGGGAAGGAGTAGAGTATCAGTCACATAATTATGTGTGCAAAATTGCTTTTCTCTGGACCTATGTAATGTTATTCTAACGGTATAATTGTTGTTTTAGGCATACACCTTCTCTTATAATTACATTTTCTTTTCTTGTTGTTTGTTAAGTTTATCTTTGCACCGCATTCATAGTACCGTTGTTTTTAATAAAGTACTAGCTACAAAAAACAATAAACACTTGGAAGAAAAGTATGACCAACCTTTAACGCGAAAACGCACGTTATACTCAAGTCAGAAATGTTCCCATCTAACCTGTTTTTTGCTAGACTATACGTATTAACACGATAATAATTTTTTACTTTTAATGGTATGTGCCACTCCCACTATTCTTATCCAGTCTCTATTTTGCTAGACTATGCACATTAGTATGAGGGTTACTTGAGAAAGTTTCAAGACATACCTAATGTAGTTCTCTAGGCACGCGATAATAATTTTTCACTTTGTATAGGAGGTATCAGCCCTCCACTCAAATTCAGTCTGTGTTTCTCTACACAATGTATCTTAATATGGGGGTTACTGATTCAAAATTTCAAGGTGCTACCTATTGCAGTTCTCTAGATACAGGATAATAATTTTTTACTTTGTGTGGGGGGTACCACGCCCGCTATTCTAATCCAGTCTGTGTTTAGCTAAACTATGTACATATGTTAATATGATGGTTGTTGGTGCAAAATTCCAAGACGCTACCTGGTGAAGTTCTCTAGATACAGAATAATAAGCGTATTGTACGCAAAAAAAAGCGGGTATCGGGAACGTGTTGTCTAATCTCATTAAAGCACATTTAATTTTGTAACTATAAAACCGAGATACACATTCTATATTTAAGAGAGTCAATAGTGTTGGATGCCCTACCTTCACCTATGAGCTCCTTCGACTGCTCCTGCACGTGTTCAGAAGCGGTCGACATCCAGGTCATGCTGACAAGATCGTAATGATTTTTTAGTCCCTTCCACCCAACATATCAGAGCTACTACTGTTCATGTCTTGCAACATATATTTGGGATCCAACTTTTCTTTCGCCTTTTTTAATAAGGTTGTCATCTTTCTGCGATGTAAGGCAATTACAAAATCGGCTCAAATACCTATAGCAAAAATGGTTTGGAGAATTTCACTGGATAGAAAAAAAAATTTGTGAGGTTTCCCCAAATTAAAAAATGGTATGGTTTTGCAACTGAACCGCGCAACGCAGATATGTTGGGAATAAATATATTTATTATACAATGTTTGTTGAAGGCTGTTACCTGCTCTTAATTGTGAACAGAAGAAACGTTTCTGCATGGATATTAATTATTTAAAGGCAGGTATAGCTTTCCGGCTAATGACAAAATGTAAAATATTTTCCAATTTCATATTTTTTACGAATTTATGAAGACAAAACCAAAATTAAATTTTTTATTAAAATTACTTTTTTCGCCAATAGTTACTGAATAATTCCGAAACAGTTGAAAATCGAAAAATTATATTACATACATAGTTTGACTTAAAGGTAATTTATCGCGCGTGTGTTCATTTATTAAAATCTCACAAGCCTTTATAGAGTCATTTTGAAATAAATTAGCGTGGTCGCCTTTTTTCGGGATCATAATAGCCATGTCCATTAAAAAAATGTATGCAATTTATGAAAACTGAAAACAGATGTCAATAAAGGGAATAATATTACACATATTTGTATTTAAGGACCACTGTAATCAAACAAAATATGAAGAAACGCTTAGCTATAAAAAAATTACAGAGTGAGGTTCCGAACGTTGCGGCCATATATCGTTAATAGGCTCTACTATGCCCATGACAAATTTTGTTTCAATCGGACTGGCGCTTTACAAATGGCAGAATTATTCCCAAAATATTTTGATTCTGACACACTGTCCACTGTAAATCTCTTTCTATAAAATCATGAAGCTCATTCTCAATAGATCTTTACTTAAGGTATACACAATTAATTTAAATAAAATTAAGGTTTAAATAAATTAATAATTATTTTTGTCTCGGTTATTTCGTACTCGTAAAATAATTTCCTAATTCGAAAATGGCTTCAAATGTTTTAAATGTTCATAAATATTTTGAATTTAAATTATTAATCGGTTAAATAATTGATACATTATATTAAATTTGTATGTATTTTTTTAACATTAATTACTTATAAAATAAGTTTTAGTAAAAAATCCAGCCTAACATTTTTTGCAATATGCTTTAAAAAACAAAATTTTTTTAATTTTTTTATTTTTAACATGATGTTGTATTTGTGTTATTTCATGTCAATGAAAATTTTTTTGTTACTGGTCATTATTATTGTTGCACTTGGCATTTGGCCATTAAATACAAAAGCCTACACTAAAAAATGCAATATAAACAATTACAAAGGCAACAGCAATAGCAACAAATGAGGCAACAATATCACATCAACTCACTGAAATAAAAAATACACACAATCTGCAAAGTGTGTATAGGAAGAAGCCCCCCAAAAAATATGTTTGAATTTCACTTTATAAATGATGACGTCAGCATATTAATAAGATATTTATACTCTGAACATTTAAGTCAATGCCCTGGCTAGAAATACATATTTGTATTCGTGAACTTGATTTGCACGCTTGCAATTTTAATTTTAAAGAAATTTGTAATCTTGTATATAAATAAAAATGATTAAATTGTATTTTGTAGATAGATAAATTTCAAATCATTTACATGCTGTTGTAGTTAATTTAAAATTAATATTTGTTAAAAAGTCCTGTTCGAAAACAATTCATATTTTTATTCATTTTTAACCAATTCCTATATGTCACTTACAATAAACACTTGGAAGAAAATTATAACTAACCTTTAACTCGAACAGGTACTCCTTTCTATATGACGCTCACTGTTCCCGTATAATCTGTTTTCGCTAGACTATGCGTAACAACATGATAATAATATTTAACTATTTATGGGAGGTACCACTCCTGCTGTACTAATCCAGTCTATATTCTGCTAGAATATGCTTAATAGTCTGAGCGTTACTTGTGCAAAGTTTTAAGACTACCTATTGTAGTTCTCTAACTAATATTTTTTTACTTTATATGAGAGGTACCACGCCCACAAAAGAGAATTCAAAATGTTTTTCTTACAAATGTTAGAAACGCTCAATAAACTTGGTTATTCGTGTATTTAAATGCCTTTTTATTTAACTATTTATTACTTTTTAAATTGATTCAAACGCAAACTCTTGAATATCTTAATATGTATATGAAAAAATGGACTTATAACACTTTTAAAAAACCAGCTGCAAACAACTTTATATAAACCACTATATATCCAGCAGAATAACTATTTTTTCAAATACGATTTTCAGATGGTTAAGCGAGTAAGCCAAAGCCCGGTTTTTAATCCAATTGAAAATGTATGGAAATTATTGAGAAGAAGTATTGCAACATATGAGAGACCTTTATCTTACTGGAGTGAACTACTATAGGAAAGAAGAGCACAGGTGGAATATGGAAGTATATCTAAACAAACTATTTAGAAATAACTGGAGACTACGCTTAAGTAGTGCTGGTAATTTCTACTGCTTTCAGTTACTCGGTACTGCCCAATACTCTACAATTGAGTACTCGACAATACTCAATACTCCCATTAAAATATTAGCAAAGGAAATTTATCATCATAGTCGTCAAATATTCTATTTAATTTATTTCTCAAAGTACTAACCTAAAAGTATCGATTACCTACCTTTGTGTATTGAGTACTCAAAAAAAGTATTAAATACTCGGTACCCACTACTTCATAGTTTGCCATCACTACACCCAAGCGCATTAAAGGGAAAAAGATCTAAATTATTTTATTTCCTTAGCCATTTTATTTAGAAATAGCTGTGCCCGCCACGTCTGGGGCATCCTGACAATATTTTGCTCCATTTTGATTTAAAAGTATTCCACGCCAATTGAAAGACTCTTACTTTTTTAATGCCTCAGTTATGGTTTATATATTTACTTTATATAAAGGTACCCATCCCTGGAAAAATTCTAAAATTTATAAAAAATTCTAAAATTCAAAAAATTATTGTAAACCTCTGTAAGAGGTGTTTAAAATATTTGAATAACAATGTAATTCTACAAAATAAAAATACAAATCAAATACAAATTTTATTCAACTGGCGCCATCTGTTGCGTAATAGGTTTTAAAATATCCCACTTTCAAAAATAAAAAGGTGTGTTGAAAATATCCCAGTTTTAAACCGAAAATTTCAGTACCTTTTAACCGGAATTTGTGTTGTTTCACTGCTGTTATTTTTGAGGAAAAATTATATCCTATATTGGAATCAGGACGCAAAGGTACCTCCTCGCAAAATTTTGTTAAAATCCATCCAGTAGTTTTTACGTGATGCGAACGCAAACGAAAAGCAGACAGACAGACGGAATTGAGTTATTATTTTATTATAGGTATAGATTCTATAGAATTTATAGAAGATTAGTGCTAACATTAAGCCACTATTGCTCGCTACTGTATGTGGTTATTTAAAATCTATTTTAAAATTTTATTAATTAAATTAAAAACTTCACAACATAATTGATTTTATAAATAATTCATTAGAAATTGAGTTAAACACAAACAAGCACAAATTGATTTTTATTTCAAACTTGTATTATTAGTTTATGGTATAAAAAAATGCTTAATTAAAAAATGTCCACATACATATGTTCATATATGTATATTTTTACCACAAATGTTGATTGACAGTTTCTGCATTTACATCTGCTTCAATTCTTCATTCAGCTAGTGGAGTTAATTGACAAACTGTGTATCAATTGTATGTCATCATTACACTCAGCGTCATTGTGTTAACTTTCAATGAATGTGTATGTGTGTGTGAAAAGAATATAAATAAATGATTTAATGTTTTTTTTTTTAACAAAACAATCAAAAATACAAGTTATCAATTGTATTTTTATTTTTACTGGTATTTTGTTTGGAAAAGATTAAAGATTTAAATGATTTGAAATCTACGTTGACCTTTATTCTCACAAATAAATAACAGTCCAATATTTTTAAATATTAAAATTTTAGCAGAATGTAATGCATTTTCTAGATCGCTACATTCTTCTTCAGCATTCTTCGCAGCTATTTACTTTGGGTAGAATTTAGTTGAAAACATTATTTATTCAACAACCTATACTCAGATAATAGAATACGAGAAATTTTATTCAAATCATTTATCGTCAGTTGGCGAGAACGAATTCAACCTCCACCTAAAGGCTTCCTCCTGTTGTTACTCCAACCAATCTTTAGTTTGCAATAAAATCAACTTTTTTTTTGTCCCACTATTTATTTAGCTGATACCAATCAAACCAAACTTTGTTGAGTAAGCATAAGAGTATCCACTCGATCAATCATGGACCGATTAATCGTAGAATTTTAAGTCGATTAATTGTTCGAGGAAGAAAAATTTGCAAATTTCTTTTAAAAAATAACTCAAACAAATTATATCAGTTAATCGACAAATCGACTAAAATTATTTTCTATTAAGATCTTAAATTTTTTAATGATGTTTTACTTCTTATTTGTTCGTTTAAGAATAATTTCAATATAGAAGAAGACGTGTTCAGTAAACATACAAAGAAAAAATAATACATATAATCCCTGATTTTTTTCATAAATCGAATATGTGCACAATTAATATTTGCGCTTTTACGCATTACAACAAAATCATATTTAGAAAATAATTAATATTTTTGCTTTAATGTCACAATGCAATTACAAATTAAACTCTAACTTAGTTATCGACCTTACTAAAGGTATCCACACACGATATGTTTTTACATCTGACATGTCAAATTTCCCACTGTAAAACAGAAACATATCGTTTGGGGCTGTTAAAACATATGTAGCTTCTATAAAATACATGTGAAAAGTCATCTGACAAAATTGCATTTAGAGCATGTTCTATATTGTTCTAACAAACCATCTGACATCAACAAACCATCTGCCAAAAACCTTTGCCGTGTGAAAACAATCAGCGGCGGTTAACCATTGGCGGAAGCATTAGCCGGCTAAAGGTAATATTTTACAAGAGCAATATCTAAAACTGCTTTTAACTAATTTTGTATATTTGATAACAATTATTTAAATCGTGTATCATCATTTAATGCAAACTTAACTTCTTTACATTTAGAGTAAAAAAAAAAACTTAAAAATGGATAAGTCGCCATTAATTCTGTAGCGCACATGAAAATACTTCAGAGCGGCAACAAGTTATTTTGCAACCGAATGTCTTGGGTGTCTGTATAGTCAAAAGTCAGACGTAATTGTACATGTGGGTTTGTGACCAAAACTAGAATATGTTCGGTAAAACAACAATTTTGACAGACATACAGAATTTCACCTGATTCACACAGTTAAAAAGTTATATGTAAATAACATCGAACCCCCAGATTCATAGACTAGCATACTACCTAGTAGTCTATTGAGGTACCTAATTCATATTTTATATTACCGAAAAGCTATTGAATCAGTTCATATTATTTATGCAATTTTTTTTCTTCTACGTATTGGAGGGAGAAATGAAAATATCAAATGAAAATAATTTTCGAACTAAACTAAACAAATCAAAAAACATTTTCAAAAATCATCTAAAAGTTGTGATGGCTGTCTTTTTTTATACTCGTACACCTTCTTTACACCTTTTTAAAATATGCTGATTAATTTGAGTTTTTCGAGTAATTTAAAAACGTTAATCGATTAATCGACGTAAATTGAAAAATCGATTAATTATTTGCTCGAATAAAATCAAAACACGATTAAATGGATACTCTAATAAACATGATTTCGCGGTATTCTTCGATTTTTAATATTAAGCATTTAAAAATTATTAGTCCAACTATTTATCAACATCCAAAGGAATTGTTAAAGTAAAAATTGAGCTTTCCCATTATTTCGTTAAAATTGATCACCTAATGTGTAAAAAATATATTAGAAAGAATAAACGAACTCAAGCTGCAAACAACTGTTCCGGCCTCTTTTCAATCCGCCCTTGTCGGTTGGCTTTTCTGGTTGTCGCCATTCTGCACATCACTAAGTTGCGTTTACATTAAGCATTACCGTTTACATGCGTTTTTAATAATTACGATGACTCCTTACTTTTAGGCTGCATCCACATAGAGGTAGTGCTGGCCCTGACCTGACCCAAACTTAGTTATCCAACTTATGGTACTCAAATTGTATTTATGTAGTTTTCTTCGATTTCTTGCCCTTATTATTCTTAATCACCATTTGAGCTTGCGAACTAAAAACTGCCCCTTTACCACCTTTTTAGGTTTTTAGAGTCCAGCTGTCGTAAGACCTTATCTCATAACATACCACTTTGCCCCGTTTTTTATTAGAGCTACCATGCCCCTAATAAGCTTTGTTGTTTTCTTAAATCAAAGGCGCATATTGAATTTCATTTTGATATGTCAAACGGTATGACCTGTACATACTCTACAAAAATAGTAGCATACACCCACCCACAGAAATCATCGAAAATAGCCAAAATCGATTCAGGAGAGCTTAAAATGTTTAAATCTGTCGAAATACGAACCTCGATTTTTTCATGATTACTATACTTTACCTTTTACTTTACCTTACGTATGGTAAAGTAAAAAGAATGTCGCTGTTATATTTAACAACGCTTTATATTTATATTTAACACGGTTGTAGGACGAATACCTAAAGATCACCTTAAATATATGACAAAGAAGCTATCGCTACAATTTCTTGAATTTTAACTAATGCTCAAAATGATGCCAAGGTTTTTGTTCTGTCATAAGACTGGCGCAACACTTATTCAAAGATAATTAGAAAAAAAATATATTAATTTTTGTTCTTTTTATACAATTTTTTTTGCAAGATTTTAAATTTATAAATATGACATAATTTAAGTTTAAGCAGCATTTCAAGTAGCAACAGCGAAGTACCTGAAAAAGAAACAATAAAAAAATAAAACAACAAACAAAAACTGCTTATCAATTAATAAATAAAAATTAAAATTAAAAGCAGATAGTTGCATAGTTGCAAGTAATAATTTTAAAGCCTCTTCTGTGCATTATGAATCTGAAAAAAAAGCGTAACATTAGCAACAAGTATATAGAGAAGAGTTCTTCTAAAATTCAGGCTCGCTTTACAAAAAGGTTCAAAAGTGTTATTTTATTCATCATAAATGTGATTTACAGATGATTTACAGCCTGTTTACGGAACACAATCTGCTCATATAATTGCCTTTTGCTGATCTAAATTACGAATAACGTTATTATGTATAAAGTTATAATTATCAATTTTTATTTTTGTTTGCCGATGGCGTTTCGCAATATTGGAAACGTCAAACCTACGCGATTGCAAATTTTCATTCGCAGTTTTTGAAAAAATAAAAGTTAAAAACGATAAAAAATGGATTAAAAAAAATCATTTTTATATATAATACTTGGGAGTATGGATTACATATCTGTGATTTAAGCAGCACCGATGCGCACACACCTACAATTGTGGAACAAGATTAACGTGAGTACCTGCCTACTCGGCCTAACGTCGGTGGTCTTACCACCGAGTGAAACTTAGGCGTAGACTAGCGCCCTCATTGTGTAGTATAACAACACTTTACGATTGCCACCAATCGCTTTTTGTGTGTGATACAGTCACAATGAGTAGCAATTTATATAATATGGCAAGCCTTTCCAAGGCAAGCCTAGATCCATATTATAACCTCTTGCTTAGGGGTTTGGAGACTATCCAAACTCCGTGTGTTGAGAGTGCAACAGCACACTTGATCGACCTTGCACCTTACCTACATAAATCGATCTTAAACCACAACCACCACGTGTACCCCCGAAGGGGACCTCACCAATAACCGGTCACAGAGAGGATAGGCTCTATGTGGGGCCACCGATTCCCGTGGTACCAGTCCTTTGGGCACTGGTCGGGCCTCGAAGAGGACCCGCAATGTTTATCGCAGACCTTTTCTTCCAGATTTAGGCTCTAGGAACCCTAGCGTCTGGTGCCCCTATTTTCCCCGATTAAACCGCGTCAAAGCATTTGCCATATTCCTGCAGTGACAATTGGAACCCCCGGGGGTGAGCACACACCTACAGAAGAACTACGGCAAAACCATGCCAAACTTAACCGAGTGAACTAATGATCGGCAAGGACGTACAAAAGAAAAAGAAAGGTACATAGCCCCTCACTAGAAGCCGAATAAGAAGCGCGTCGAAATGATATGGGCAATGTAGCTCTTGACGTTTTCGTTTTCGAGTGAAGCTGCGAACGGTCGGCCCTTTAGGGGAAGGGGGCTTGTGAGTATATCCCCTAAGTTAGTTACCACGTTTATACATTTTTTAATACCTATCACAACAAATTTATTTATAATTTAAAAGTTAAGATTTGTTAAATTTTAAAAGTCCATACAGATGAAATTTTAAATCAAGCTTAAGTTCGTTTTTGTTCTCTCTAAGAAAGAATAAATTAAATTACAAATTCGGCAACATTATTAAAGAAAAATTGGGAAAATTTAGTTTTCAGACACCAGCAGAGCGGAATGCACAATTTGTAGACAGCTACGTCCGCCATCAGCACTCTTCGTATCTATCTACTTTGGGTAGTGTTTAGTTGTAAGCATCATCTATTTGACCAACCAAACTCAGATAAAGGAATACGAGAAAACTGTATTCAATCATAAATCATAAGTTGGTGAAAACGAAGTCCACCACTACCTAAAGCTTCCCTCTTGTTATTAATATTTTTACTTTAATATTTACCACCTTATATTTGTTGTTGCTTCAGCCAACCTTCGGTTAGCAATGAAAGCTACTTTTTGTTTTTATTTGTTTTCTTCCAACATTCTTTTTTAGTTAATACTAATCTAGTATGAAACCTAACTTTGCTGGGTAAAAGTCCTTGAAAATATCTGGGTTATCTCTAATAGTGTTATCTCTACTAGTTTGGGAGAAATTTGATTTACAATAATCTTGTTGTTGTTTTTTTCTTTTTTTGTTAATTTAAAGGGGCACCCTTTAATTTTACTAAATACCCTGTGTAAATATCAAGTGTCTGCCTTATAACGTTTGGAAGAGAAATCCAATATACTCAAATTAGCGAGATCTAGAAAACACCCTTTTATTTTTAATAAAATTATTTTGGTTACTTGTTACAGTAGATATTGAAAAATATAATGTGTATAAATTTTAAGTGTCAAACTATCACTGTTCAAATATCATTTTAAATATGCAAAATCGTGTCATTATCGAAACTTGTTCTCGTCCTTGTTCTCGGTATAGATGGCAAATTTATACATAATCTGCGTATATTTACATATGTAAATATTTGTCACTATCGCAAAACAGTTTAATTTTTATTTTTTGTATATGTTTTTCTATAGCGGATATAAAATTGCACACTCTCTATAAATTCACGTTTAAAAAATTAAAGTCATATTCGCGAAAATTGCATCACTATCTGGACATCCTTTAAATTTTAGTAATTTTTATAGCGGCATTGGAAATATACTTTCTATAAAAATATCAGGACCCTACCTATTGCGATTCAAAAAATAAGGTAATATATGTACGTGAAAAACATTTCACTGGCGGAACACATTTTAATTTTTAGTAATTGTCATAGCGGCCGTGGCAATATATATTCTGTACAAATTTCAAGAGTCTACCTATTACGGTTCAACAAATATGGCGTTATATATGCAAATCACGTCACTGTCGGAAAACCCATAAATTATTACTGTTTTTTATAGGGGTCATACTAATACACCATTTGTAAAAATTTCAAGAGCCTACCTGTTATGGTTAAAATATTAGGCCATATACATGCAAATCACTTCACTATCGGAACACCCTTTAATTTTTAGGTTTAATTTTGTATACTTGTTTATAAAGCGAACATACTTAGTTTTAATTACTGTCTGCAAATTTTAAGTGGCTGCCTCCTGCAGCTCAAGAAATAAAGACATAAACGCAAATAACACGTCACTCTCGGAACACTCAATAAGTTTTAGTATTTGTTGCTATAGCGGCTAACGTTATACACTTTCTGTGAAAATTTCAAGTCTACCTATTATGGTTCAAAGCTTAGGCCATATACATACATCTAAATCACGTCACTATTGGAACACTCTTTAATCGTAAAGTTTTTTTTATACTTATTTATATAGCGAACTAAGTTTTAATTATTGTTTGTAAATTTTAAGTGTATAACACGTCTCTATCGGAACACCCTATAAGTTTTATTATTTGTTGCTATAGCGGCAACAGTTATACATCTTCTGTGAAAATTTAAAGAGTCTACCTATTACGGTTCCAGAGATAAGAGCCGCTGATAGACGGACGGACAGACAATGTAGCAAAAACAATAGGGTGACGTCTTTACGCTTTGGGTACAGAACCCTAATAAAAACAGCGTCAAATAAATATAAAATAAAACAAAAATAAATATTGTTTCGTATCTCTTATATTAAATTAATAATCATTTTAAAAGTTATCAAAAGGGAATAAGTCTGTATTTGAACCGAATAGTTTTAAGGGAAATTTTTTTTTTTTAAATCTTAAATGAAAAAAGTTCATAAAAAATCGTAATTTATTTGTGCGTGTTGTTTTTTGTTTTAATTTACTACATCACGATTAAACGCATAATAAACATTTAATTAAATTTAAAACATAAGAAAATAAATCATTGAATTTTTTTTCGTTAATTTCGTTTGCCAAGAAATAAATATCAACAACAGAATTTTTCTTTAAATCTAAACAAACAAATCACAAGCGGAAATTGAATAAAGTTTCCGCTGAGTTGATTTTCAGTTCAATTCATTAAATTTTCAACCTTTTTTCTCTTTATCTCTCATTTATGTATTTTATGCACTGCAAATTACTTAAAAATTCAGTGGTTTTGAGTTTTTTGTTTGTTTTTATTTTTGATTATATTATTGTTGTTGTTATTGTTTTATTAGACATTGTTGCACACATAGTGAGTAAACCATTTTTGTTTTGTGTAAACATTGTCGCCAATTTGAAACAGTAAATATGTATGTATATGAATGTGCAATCTTATGTACGAGGTGTGTACCAAGAAGCTCCAACCATTTCAATAAAATTTTAATTACCCGTATATAAAGGGTGGTTAAATTTAAAGGGCCGATGTTGATTTGAATAAAATTAATTTATTATTGGCATTTATATAATCGCCGCCGCAACCTCGGGTGCACACCTCCATCCGATTCTCCAAATTTTCGATGACGCTGAGGCATAATTGAGGTTCTATGCCGCTAATGCCGAATTATCTCATCCTTTAGCTCTTGAATTGTTGCTGGCTCATCGACGTATACCTTTTCTTTTAAATAACCCCAAAGAAAGAAGTCCAACGGTGTCAAATAACATGATCTTCGCGGCCAATTGACATTGCCACCAAGTGAGATAACACGGCCATTGAATTTGTCGCGCAAACGAGCCATTGTTTAGTTAGCTGTGTGCCAAGTGTATCGTCCACACCCATATCTTCCAATTCGGGCTATAAAAAGTTCGTTATCTTCTCACGATAGCAAACACCATTCACAGTAACTGCCTGACCGGCCTCATTTTGGAAAAAATACGGCCCGATGAAGCCGCCAGCCCATAAACCGAGCCAAACAGTCACTCTTTGTAGGTGCTTTAGTTTTTCGACAATCACTCTTGGATTATCATTCGCCCAAACGCGGCAATTCTGTTTATTGATGAATCCACTGAGGTGAAAATGTGCCTCATCACTGAGAGAGTGCTCAGTGGTGCTTTGCAAAAAGTTTCAATTTGGTGCACGGTGTAAGCAGCGTTGTCAGATTAGGGTATTTATCCCCTGATTTTATTTACTTTTTCGATTATTGTTACTTTTTTATCTTTTCAAATAATAGGTAAGAGTCTTGAACCTTTGCACAAGTAACCCTCATACTAATGTGCATAGTCTAACAAAACACAGAATAAATAGGACAGAACGCACATTGGGTTGAAATTGCTAAAAACGGCTCTTAATTCAGGCGTTAGAGATAGAACGTATTTTTTCGTTTCGTAGTATTAAGTGGATCATTACTACTTAAACAAGTAATTTTGAAAAAAAAATTTTTTTAAACGCCAGGGTCTCAGAGTAAAAGAATTGATTTCTTTTCTTATAAAAAAAAACTTTATTATTATTAACTTTACACCAGTAAAAGAATTAATTTCTTTTCTTATAAAAACTTTATTATTATTAACTTTACAATTACTTTAAAATTAGATTAAAATTAAGAACGACTTTTGTCGTTTGACTGTAAAACTAGATAGCACACTGTATTAATTTTTTACCAGCTTATATATTATTTTTGTGTCATTCTTGCCGGTAAACAATTCTAAAGAATTGTTTACTGATTTTCGTTATTGGTAATTTTGTCTGTGCGAACGGAAACGTTAAAAATCAAAATAGTTTATTGCACTTGTTTGCATTCTTGGTAAACAAGTGCAGTAGCACAAAAAATATTTTAATTAACATTTTATTGGTAAAGAATTCTAAAGAATTGTTTACCAATTTTTATTTGTTACCAAAATTACGGCTAAATTTGTCTGTTCCAACGGAAATGCAAAAATAGTTTATTGAACTTGTTTGTGTTCTTCACAAACAAGTGTAGTTGCAAAAAATTAAATCAAATGTTTTTATTTTATTGGTAAACAATTCCAGGAATTGTTTACCGTTTTTAATTTCCAAAAATTTGGTCAGAAATGAAAAAGTAAAAATGTAAAAAGTGCAAGTGTGCACAATTATAAGTTCGCGCGTGTGGGGACGGTTAGATTATAGTATTAGGTGTATTCACAATATTAGGGATCACCATAACTCCCCCACCGTTAGCTTGAGGCTCCGACGAAATTTTCAAGATTGACACTTTTTTTCTTAAACATATGGTAGTAGCTAAGATAATTATTACAATAATTATTATTACATTTATACTTATAGTGATTGTATTAGAATTTTTGTTTTGGTACAATATTGACTTTATAGTTTCTTCTTGTTTTGTTTGTTTGATATACAAAGATTCAAGTTTTAAATTTGCTATATTATTTGGTTTTTTATAAATTTTAGTTATTATGTTCGGTAGTATGAATTTATCATAAATCTTGATTTTTACATTTAAATATGTTTTATTTAGTGCCGTCACTTCACAATTTTGAAACTTTAGGAGAAAGTTTCCAAGCATACTTATATTATTTTTATTACAGTTTTGTATAAGCTTATCAAAAAAGTTCTTAAATACTAGAATGCCAGGTGTAATTTCAGTTACCATGGTTTCGTCCAACTTTTCCATATTACAATATGCTTCTTTATAATTTATTATTTTCGTTAAACATGAATCATTTAATTTAATTAAATTCTTTTTCATACTATCTTTTACATTTGCATTAAAAACATTATTGTTTACATCTACAAGAACTTCCTTATTTTCTAAGTTTACTGAGTTATTATGACTGTTTGGAATTGGTTCAAATATGATTTTTGAAAGAGGTTCTTTCCAATATTGCGGTATTAAGAGGATTATCATAATATTGGAGTCGTCTATGCCTACGGCTACCTTTATATTTGTGTAGCTGTCGAAGTCGTTGATAAGGTCTAGTTCCGTTTTTGTCAGTATGTCTGAAGGAATAATACCAAGTTTGCTGGAAAAGATTACTTGTCCGATGCTATCTAAGTGGTCTCGCAAAAGTGAAATATCGTTATTTATTTGATATATATGTGACATAAAAGATATTTCGTCTTCTAGTGTGGCTATTTTATTCTGTAGGAAGTCTTTGAAATTATTGAGGTATGTTTCTATTAAAAATTGTTTCTGATTTATATGATTTGTAATATTATGAATTTGGGATGTTATAATGTTATTAAAATACGTAAGTTTGTTCGTTCTCTCAGTCAGGGTCTGTTGGTTGTTGTATAATGATTTTAGCGATTCGTTAATTTGGGTTTCGTCGTCACTGTCCATTGTTCCGGCTATAAATTTTAATCCTTTTCCTATTATATTTACTAGACCGCGTTTTGGTCTGAAATGTGGGGTGAGATTTTCTACTTTGGCCTTTAGTAAAATGAAGTTTTTGTTTGTCGTATCTAGTAACGTCTTTGTTTCTGTGGTAGTTGTATTCAGAGTGTGAATATTCCTTTGTATTAAGTCTAAAGTTTCTGAATAATAAGTTGTGTTTACAATGTGAATTATTTTGCTATAATGTTCGATCACTTTCACATCCTCTATTTTTATTGGTAAGTATCCGTTATTATTAGTTAAATCTTGTATGTCAATTGATTGTGCGATTACTACTGTGAGAAATGATAAAGTAAGTATCCAGGTCGTCATCTGAAAGAAAGTCGAAGTTCGAAAATTCATTAGTTGTTAGGGTTGTCTCTGTCCTGGTACTTCTTTCTGGGTTTAACATGCGTTTTATAATACTTATGTCTTGTTCGTGTAGTCTGTAAATGGTCGTCATCGATCTTAGTAGCGTTAACTTTTCTATACTTTCTGTGGTTTTTTCCACCTCTTATCTCTTTAATGTAATTGATACCTTCTTCTAACTCTACATCTGTCCTATCCTTGTTTAATTTAGATATATACTTTTCTTTCTTTGCTACCATTACATCGTGTATTTCTTTATATTTTTGTTCATTCACTGTACCGTTCACAAAGTCTATAGGTTTAATACCAGTAGTACTGTGGATAGTGTTATTATAAAATCCTATAATTCTAGTGATTTTTTCTTCAATTGTTTCGCTCATATTTCCTTTATCATGTCTCAGAAGACGTATGTGCTCATTTATTGTATTATGCAATCTCTCTATATCGGCGTTAGACGTGTGATTGCTATTTGAAGTGTAATGAATAGATATGTTTTCTTTCTCTAGAAATGATTGCATTTCAGACGCCTTAAATCCTAGTTCGTTATCGACAATGATTTTACCTATTTTTCCGAACATGCTTATAATTAGTAGGAGTTTATTTTTAAACTCAACGCAACTCCTCCCGTTTATTGGAAAAGCCATTGCGTATTTTGAAAACTTATCGATTAGTGTCATAAATTGTTTTTTCTCCAATGTATAAAATACGTCGATGTGAATTATTTCACGTGGTTTGGTTGGCGTTTCTGTAACTTTATAAGGTATTTTTGGTGGTTTGCGGTCGTACTTTTCTAAGATACATATCTCGCAATTGTTTATGAATTTTGTTATCTTTATCTTTAAGTTGGGGTTATAAAATTTTAGTTTGAGTTCTTCATAGACAGCTTGAATCCCTCTGTGGTTGTTACTAAGATGTTCTGATTTAATAATTTCCATTAGTTTAGTACCATCTTCTATATCCTCGAGTATTGTTTTGCATCTTATTGTCCGAAGTCCCTGGGAAATTTCATTATATGTGGTTTTGAATATCTCAAGAAAACAGTCTTCGATTACGATTGCGTTAAGCTGAGTTGGGTGAAAATGAGTTTTAATTAAAGTTATTACCGTTGCACGGTCTAATTCCTTGAAGTGGAAAGTCCTCCTATTATTTTGAAATATTTTCTTAGTGCGTATTCTAGTAGATCCAGAAGTGATTCTAGATATGATAATTTGGTTTTTATAAAAATTGATTGGGGTTTTAACTTCCCTAATTTCATTTATAGTTTCTATTGTATTTATTTGTGGGTTACCGGGTGATATGCGAGATAACGCATCGGCGTTTCCATTATTAATTCCACGTTTGTAGACGATGTCATAGTCATATTCTTCTAATTTGAGTCTCCACCTGACTAATTTTGAGTTGGGTTCTTTAATAGAAAATAGCCACTGTAGAGGTTGGTGGTCGGTTTGAATAGTAAATTTTCTACCAAATAAGTATGGGCGAAAGTACCCGACTGCCCATATAACTGCTAGGAGTTCTTTCTCAATTGTACTGTAATTTATTTCATGTTCGTTAAGTGTCCTACTAGCATAACAGATGGGGTGGTTATCTTGGGAAAGGACCGCTCCTATTGCGTAATTACTAGCATCAGTGTTTACTACAAATTTTTTATTAAAATCAGGATAAACTAGGATTGGGTTATTAGTGAGAAGAGTTTTTAATGTATTAAAGCTTTTCAAGTATTCGGGGTCGTTAGTGTCTAGTTTTACATCCTTTTTTAGATACTTAGTCATTGGTTTTGCCACCATAGCATAGTCTTTTATGAACTTACGGTAGTAGCCACTGAGACCGAGAAATTGCTTGATTTCTTTTGGAGTTTTTGGCAAGGGGTAGTTGGCTACACACTCCACTTTTTTTTCATTTGGTCTTATACCTTCGCGGGTTACGATGTGTCCAAGAAATTCTGTTTCCTTTTTTAGGAATTCACATTTGTCTGGTTGGATTTTTAGGTTGGCTTGCCTGATTCGGTTTAATACCAATCTGATGGAATTCAGATGTTCTTCGAGTGACGTAGAAAAGATTATTACGTCGTCTAAGTAGACCAAACAAATCTTTCCTAATAAGTCACTTAGTACAACGTTCATCAGACGTTGAAATGTGGCTGGTGCTGTTTTTAAACCGAAAGGCATTCTCAGGAATTCGTAGTGACCTCCCTCAACAGAGAATGCAGTTTTGTGCACATCTCTTTCGTCTATTTCGACTTGGTGAAAGCCTTTAGCGAGATCAAGGGTTGTGAAGTACATACTTCTTCCTAGTTTCTCAAGTATTTCTTCCATATTAGGAATAGGGTATTTATCGTCAATGGTTTTATCGTTTAATTTACGATAATCAATAACTATGCGCCATTTCTTTTCGCCACTTGCATCGTCCTTTTTAGGGACGATCCAGATAGGTGCTGAATATGGGGAAGCGGATGGTCGAATCACGTTGTTATTTAACATCTCTTCAATCTGTTTTCTTACTTCTTCTTTGTGAATGTAGGGGTAACGGTACGACTTTGTAAAAATGGGATTATCATCAATTGTATTTATTCGATGTTTTACAACGTTAGTGAATGTTAATTCAGAAGTAGTATTGTGAAACAAGTCTATGTACTTTCTTATTAATTTACAAAATTTTTCTTTCTCTTCGGAATTTAGGTGATCCACCCTGATTGGGTAGTTTGGAGGAAGCTGCATTGGACATTCCTTATATAGTGTTTCATTTTTAATGTAATAGTTTTCATGTGTAACGGGCCAGTAATCTTGAGGATTTAGGTGCACAATGCTCGGGCAGTTATACTTTGTTGTTATTTCTACTACAAAATTTTGGGTGTCGTATATTCCTTCTTTAAGTATGAGTTCCCCATTTGGGTTGTGGTAGTCCTTCATATGGACTAGTCCATTTTCTGTATTGGTTATAAATTTCACTGTTTTTCTGTCTGGAAAATTTAAGGGGATAGTTTTGTTGTTTATTCTTAATTGGTTACGTTCGTAGTCTACTATTGCTTTATATCTTTGTAGGATGTCGTTGCCTAATATTCCGTCATATTCTTCATGGAACTTGCACTCGATTAAGTGTATCCAATCCTTAGTGCATCCGAGTTCTTCAAACAACGGTACTTTATATGATGTTTGAGTTATAACAGTGTTTTGCAAAGTCTTTAGTTGTATTGCTGGTGATTTCGTTTTCCATTTTGGGTTGCACAAGCCAGGATTAACTATTGAGTGGGTGGCTCCTGTGTCTACAATAAATTTTAGTTTTCCTTTCAGTATTATATGGGGTAATTCGCCTCTGAGGCCTGTTGTTGAAAATTTAGGGCGTTAAAGGGGTTTGTACTATGTTTAGTAAAATTCTGTTGTTTGTTATAATGATGATAATTTCTTGTAGGGGCATTTTGTGGCTGAAATGTTTGTACCATGTTTACGTCCATTGGTTCCACAGGGGGTTGGTGTTGACGGAGGTGGTGGTTGTAACGTAAATCTGGGGCTCCATTGATGTTGTTCCTGTTTGGTTGGAAGTTATTAGGATTGTTGTTTCTGTTTGATTGGAAGTTATTATGATTGTTGTTTCTATTTGATTGGAGGTTATTATGATTGTTGTTTCTGTTTGATTGGAAGTTATTATGGTTGTTGTTCCTGTAGTTATTGAAATGCTGGTTTGTAGGTGGAAAACTATTTCGGTAGTTATAGTTATTCTGATGGTTTCCACGGTTCTGTTGCGGTGCATGGAAGTGTTTGTATGACTGGTTCTGTGGAGGTTTCTTAATTTCATTCCTTTTTGCTTCAAGGGCTCCTGTGTAGGCATACCCGGACTGGAATAATATTTCCATTGCATCTTCCAGGCTATCAGGGTTCCTGCATATTAATATAGTCTTCATTGGCTCTGGCATTTTTTCCTTAAATATATTAAGTGCCGTTCTCATATTATTCCTGGCACATTCATTGACTGCTGGGCTAGATCCTATTGTCGTAAGAGTTTTGTTGTTTAGGTTCCTTAGACGTTGTTTAAGTTCATTGTAGAATTCGACGCAATTATTTCTGAATGTTACTCCTTTTAACTTGTCGAATAGTTCTTCTATGCTATTTCTGTTGCCAAAATTATTTAATAATATTGTTTTTATTTCAGTCCAGGATTGTGCCTGGCAGTTGATTTCGATAGTTTCCCTAGCTCTTCCTTTTAGTTTGCTTTTAATTATATCGGAAAAAAGGTATTGCGATGGATCATCATATGCCCTAAGAATAGGATGAACTCTATCTATCAAGTTTATAAATGTTTGGAGGTCCCGATAATCTCCACTAAATTCTGGAAGCCTATCTAGGTACTTCAAAGGGTTAATAGTAATGGATAAAGGTGCTTGTGGTTCTACCATGATGATAAAAAAAAAACGCAAGGTAACGAACAAATATTTATAAATTTAGGGTTAGCGAAAGCGTCTTAGCGCTAGTAATCTACTAAACAAACGGTTATTCCTAGTTAATCTTCTTTCTCTTTCTATGTCTATGTCTTCATTTATGTCCGTCAAGTAACCGTCGTTAGATTCAATTCCAGAATCGAGAGGGGATTCTGTATCGTAGTCTAACGTGTCTGCCACAAATTCTGAATCTGAGGGATAGTCCGATAGTGAGTCTGTATCGCTCATAAAGGAATATTATTTTGCGCTATATTGGAAAGGACAACTCTCTCTTAAAAAAAAATTTTTTTTTTTTTTTTTACACACAAAAAAAATTTATCTAGGAATAATAATGATAAAAATATTTACATAATTCTCTTACTTTATAGTTGTTGCTGCTTTCTTGGCGACTGTTTGCTTCTAAAGTAAGGGTCTTCCTTATTGGACAAAATATAGTTGTCTTTATAGTTGTTGCTGCTTTCTTGGCGACTGTTTGCTTCTAAAGTAAAGGTCCTTCGTTATTGCCCAAAATATAGTTGTGTTGTAGTTGTTCTTCGTTGATCAATTAAAGTTTTTAGTAAAAAAAAAAAATTCACTTTTGAATCTTCATTAAAGGAATTTTAATTATTTTCCTTGTTTTGTAAAGTTTAAAGGAAATTAATTTTCCTTGTTTTTTAAAGGAAATTGATTTTCCTCACTTAGTTCAAAAATTTTTATTAATGGAAATTAATTTTCCTTGTTATATAAAGTTTTTTTAAAGGAAATTAATTTTCCTTGTTTTTAAAAAGTTTTTTAAAGGAAATTAATTTTCCTTGTTTTTAAAAAGTTTTTTAAAGGAAATTAATTTTCCTCACTTTGTTCTAAATTTTTATTAAAGGAAATTAATTTTCCTTGTTATATAAAGTTTTTTTAAAGGAAATTAATTTTCCTTGTTTTTAAAAAGTTTTTTAAAGGAAATTAATTTTCCTTGTTTTTAAAAAGTTTTTTAAAGGAAATTAATTTTCCTCACTTTGTTCTAAATTTTTATTAAAGGAAATTAATTTTCCTTGTCCGTATCCGCGACAAATCGTTAAAACGAACACAAGTTACTTATTTCGCGGATCCTACCGACTGCGCCAGTAAAAGAATTGATTTCTTTTCTTATAAAAAAAAACTTTATTATTATTAACTTTACACCAGTAAAAGAATTAATTTCTTTTCTTATAAAAACTTTATTATTATTAACTTTACAATTACTTTAAAATTAGATTAAAATTAAGAACGACTTTTGTCGTTTGACTGTAAAACTAGATAGCACACTGTATTAATTTTTTACCAGCTTATATATTATTTTTGTGTCATTCTTGCCGGTAAACAATTCTAAAGAATTGTTTACTGATTTTCGTTATTGGTAATTTTGTCTGTGCGAACGGAAACGTTAAAAATCAAAATAGTTTATTGCACTTGTTTGCATTCTTGGTAAACAAGTGCAGTAGCACAAAAAATATTTTAATTAACATTTTATTGGTAAAGAATTCTAAAGAATTGTTTACCAATTTTTATTTGTTACCAAAATTACGGCTAAATTTGTCTGTTCCAACGGAAATGCAAAAATAGTTTATTGAACTTGTTTGTGTTCTTCACAAACAAGTGTAGTTGCAAAAAATTAAATCAAATGTTTTTATTTTATTGGTAAACAATTCCAGGAATTGTTTACCGTTTTTAATTTCCAAAAATTTGGTCAGAAATGAAAAAGTAAAAATGTAAAAAGTGCAAGTGTGCACAATTATAAGTTCGCGCGTGTGGGGACGGTTAGATTATAGTATTAGGTGTATTCACAATATTAGGGATCACCATAACTTCTCAGCTCGTATGAATATTTAAATCGCTTTGGAAGCTCCATTTTTAAAGATAAATGAATGAAATTTGAGCAATTTGATTTTTTTAGGTTAGTAACTCAAAATCCAAAAATTCAACGAAATCGGTAAATGATTTCGTATAGCCCCCATACAAAATTTTCCCGGAAATAGGCCATACTAATCTTTATTTATTAAAAAGAAAGTTTTTATTAATATAAATTTACATTTTATGTTTAATAATATTAGTCTTTTATTTATATTCGCTGTCACAAAAATAAATATCTTCGGAATTATTTTCTTCAGAATTTTCAGATAATAATAGAAGGTCCAATACCTGCTGTGGTACACGCTAATTTTCTTTTTGTAATGTTTGCTCATATTACTAATAATAGGATCAGAGCTTATTTTATATTTGTTGTCGCTCCAGCCAACCTTTGGTTAGCAATGAAAGCAAATTCAAATAAATAAATTTTTTCCCCAACAATTTTTTTTAGAAAAAGGCGTAAAACTTAGCGCAAATAAATACTATTTAGCACAAGTAATTTTTAAAAAGCAATAAATTCAATCATGCAACCTTCAAGTTAAAATACATAATACGTACTGAAAAAAGACAAACTGAAAAGTTTTGTTTGAATTTGTATTACAAATTATTTGTAGAAGTGTTTTTGTTTTTGATGGATTTTCTTAGTTAAATGGACATAAAGTTATTAGTTAGGCCGAGTTGAGTAAAGATTTTAGTTTGATTTTAAAGCCTGAACCAATAAACATTATTTCAGAAAAAATTTGGCTGCGCATTGGTGGGCCTCAAAAGTTATAGGCGAACAGCCTCATGCGTTGAGTTTAGCAACAAAATGCATTTTGCGGCTTCTGCTGACACTTTTGCCTCGCTATTATAGTTCTATAGATATAAGAATATTATTAATTTTTTTATATGGTATATATATTTATATACCACCAAGATTTTATCCAAACATGCAGTTTGTTCTAAGAGCTACCCAAATAACATTTTGTGAACCTCACTATTGTAGTTGTGGAGATATTAATTAATACGCGGGATAAAGGGCTTTTGGACCCTCTGTTCGGCGTCGACAACACAAGCGTTAGTTATAAATCTGTATTTTCGTTGACAATGTTGCTCTCTATCGACGGCTGGCAATATGTGTTTGGTATTTTGTAAAACAGTTTTACGTTCTTTTTTGTTGTAAGTTCCCGCTATCATGTATTTCCTTTCTATTGCATTCAGAATTTCAGACAAAATCCTGGACTGCACGGACTGTGATAGTTCCGACAATGAGCTGGTAAGATCCCTGAGCCAAAAATTGTAATGTTGCTGCCAATTTGATAGTGTTTGGAATGGACTTTGCATTAATACATATTTTCAAATTGGGCCCTATTGTCTATTGTAATAAAATATTACATGAATTTTGTTCGATATTCTCTTAACAGAAGCTCTGCTTTAGTGATTCTAAGAAGTAGTAAACAATTTTTTGCTTTCTTTGCTGCTTTTACGGAGCATTACAATATTTTGTTTGCTTATTTTACAAAAAGCTTATTTGCTTATTTAAGGATGATATATTGTTAGCAAGTAGTAGTAGGCTAAATAAAATTTCTTCAAAAAATATTTGTACTTGCAAAAACTTTTGTTGTGATCCTCGTACTTGTAGGTTTAACGTGACAACTGCTTGAAACAAAAAAAAAATAAAAATAAAACAATATAAAATAAAAAAGTTTTCAATGTTACAGTTTTATATTTAATTGCTTGTCTTTTTCATTAAATTCATCTGAAGAATTAAACAACTGAATTTATATGTTGAAATTTTTTTATTCTCTTTTTAAATTTGCCTGCTTTAAAATAAAAACATGCAACTAATTTCTTGATAAATTTCAAGGTGTAAATGCATCTAAATATCTTCTAGCTTATTACAAACTCCATGACTGTTTTCCCTGTTCTGGTCAATATGGATAACTCGAGGATCCCAGATATATAGGTACTTATATATTTTTTCTGAGAGAGAAATCATCAAGATCAGTCTATAAATGGGCGAGTATGTTAAAAAAAACGACCAGTGCTTCTATATTCATAATATTTTTATTGTATGTTTCACTGCTTCTTTCAAAATTCAAAATTATATTTAAATAATAATTTTTATCATAAACTAGTGTATTTTACCCGGCGTTGCCTGGGTCCACCCTTAGAGCCCTTCTAAGTGCTTGCGAAATGATTAACCTTTTTAGGTTTTGTCCACGCTGTAGGTTCATTCTCAACAGAGGAGAAACAATTATAGTTTCGCTACAAAGCATTTGCATACATCTCAACAACAGCATCACATATCGGGTTCAAGCAATCGAGGAGGTGATTAAGGAAACGCAAAGAATAATGTAACACATACCTATGATACAATGCAGGTGTATAGCAAGTGAAAAATTGAATGGTCTGGTCAGAGCACAAATAAAATGACGATCGAAGCAACGACTGAGAAGACTCAGCTCAACATTCGAATTAGAAACACCGAAATTCATTATACACATAAGACATTACGATGCATGGTTTGCTAACTTTTCAAGTGACATAATATGAAAAATTTGAGGTATTTTGTTAATATTTATATGGAAATATATAGGAAAATGTAAATGCCATATCTCCGGAACCACTGGGTCGATTTTGTGCAAACTTCACCATCTACAGACCATCCCCAACATACCCTGAAATTTTGGCTAAAATCGGTCGACCCATTTCCGCAGTTAGTGGTGACATCAAACTGTACACTTATTTTTATATATATAGATTTTTATATATATAATGAAATAAATTTCGAAAAAACAAACATAATAAAATGAGTAGGTTAGGTTTATACCATTATTTGAGATGTATGTACATGTCAGACTACCAACAAGTGACGACCAACAATTTCTGCAATAAAATTTCAAAATGTAACTTTTTATGAAAAAATGTAATGTTTTGGAAAGAAAAGCGTACCTTTTGTTGTCTTGCCCTGGCAACACTGTTTTTTTGGTTATAACGTTATGATTTTTTTTCTACCAGTAAAGGGGTACAAGCGCGCACGCAGTCCAATATTTTTTTTTCTCGCAATTTGTATTTATTGTATCTTCAATATCATTGAACTATCAATAATTACTCATATCTTAAGTCTAAAAATATAAATATACTTGTTAAGTCCAACCAGTGCTGGACAAAAAAAAAATTTATGTTTCACGGTTACTGTAATTTGCGGGTTATTCCTCTGATGTACGGATGAGAGAAGCAGTGTCCCTCCTTCTTATTCGAATGTAACCAGGTTCATTTAGTATGTTGCGGGCCAGTGGATTCGGATGAGTTTCAAGCTTCTTTAAATATCTTATGGCAAGTTTCGCTATTTCTGCTTTAACTGATGGCACGTTTAGATCTTTATGAATGTTCGAGTTTTTTATATACCAAGGAGCAGATGTAATTATACGAACAATCGTTTTTTGGTGCCTTTGGATTTTATCTACGTTGCTAGATGAGGCAGTGCCCCATAATTGAATCCCATAGCACCAAATTGGTTTAAGGATCGACTTGTACAGTAATAGTTTGCAGTCTAAGCTGAGTGTAGAGTTTCTGCCAATAAGCCAGTTTAGTTGGACTGCTTTCAACTTCATTTGTGTTAACTTTGTTTCTATGTGGCGTTTCCATGTAAGGCGCCGGTCAAGATGTATGCCGAGATATTTGAAGTCTGAAAGCTGAGGTCTCGTTTGGTTATTTATCCGAATAGGGGGGCAAGATTATCTACGTAGTCTGAAAGTTATGTGAGTACATTTTTGTTCATTAACTTTTATTCTCCATTTATTCAACCAATTTTCTAAATTGGATATGTGGTCTTGTAAATATCGTGATGCTACTTCGGGTCTTTCGTGAATGCTTTAAAAAGTAGTGTCGTCAGCAAATGTCGATGTGTGGACTCGGTTACTAGTTGGCATGTCTGAAGTATACAATAAGTATAAAAATGGTCCCAATATACTACCTTGGGGAACTCCGGCTTCGATTGGCTGGGGTGAGCTCAAAAAATCTCCTTCTTTCACAATAAATTTTCGTTCGGTTAAATAACTATCTAGCAGCTTATATAGGTTTACGGGCAAATTCAGTTTTAGCTTATATATTACGCCTTCATGCCATACCTTATCGAATGCTTGAGAAACGTCGATAAAAAGCACAGAGCAGTATTTTCGCTCTTCAAAAGTCTTCTTAATAACATTGACTAACCTGTGAGTTTGTTCGATCGTACTATGTTTTTTCCTGAATCCGAATTGATGGTTTGGAATACATTTTTTGTCGCTTAGAATAGCTTAGTTATTAACATCCTCTCAAACAGCTTTGACATATTTGATAAACGGCTTATAGGTCTGTATGATTCAATTTTTGTTGGTCTTTTCCTGGTTTAGGAATCATGGTAACCAAGGACACCTTCCACAACACCTTCAACTCAACAGTTGATATATTTGGGGTAAAAACCCTTTTCAAATGTTCAGCAGATGTAATTCGCAAGGGAGGCTTACGTAAGACTGGCCTTTTAAGGTTTTTACAAGCACGCCATAATGAATAATCTGATAGAGGAGTTGCGTCTAGGTCTCCCAAATAGTTTTTTAGGGATGCTACTCTTCGAGATTCTAGCATCTCTCTTAGCCGGTTCGTGCATTCTTTAAAACTGATTTTGAATTGAGGAGATCTCAGTGATTGCCATTCTCTAAGAATTTTTCTTTTTTCAGAGCCGTTCGATATCTGCAGAATAAATTTGATTGTATCTAGCTAGTTGTCGGGTTATTGTTGAATGTTGGGCAGCTGATTTGAGGTTTTGGTCAAAATCAATAAGACTCCGCTCTACGTCTTCAGGTGTTCTTAGCGGGATGTTTTCCGAACAATGAGTACTAAGATACTTTCTATATTTCAACCAATTAATGCTTGTGCTAGTCGTTGGTGATATGATGTTTTGTTTGTCCCATATATAGACGATAGTGGGTGAATGATCTGAGGATAATTCAAGTGACGCTTCAGCTTTGATCATTTTTCTCGGAATACCCTTTATCACGCCAAAATCAATAACATCAGGTATTTTTTGTCGATCAGGAGGCCAATAGGTAGGTTGTCCACTCGATATCACAATCAGACGCATTTTTGAGATCGTGTCAAACAAAACACGACCTTTTGGAGTTATTAGGCGTGATCCCCAAAACGTATGTTTAGCGTTGTAGTCACCTGATGCTATGAAACAGGCGATTTGAAGAAATCGCTGTATTGACTCTCTGATAACATGTTGGGTTGTTAGTTGGGCTAGCTGAGGATAATGAGCATTTGCTCGATATTGCGGGTGCTTAGCAAGAGTATTTAATTTTTGGGTGGTTTTCCTTACCATGGAAAAAACTGGACCGCCTCTGTAGTTAACAGTGTGATTTCCACCGCAATTGCTACATTTTTTAACTTTCGAGTCATCCCTTGCTTTGTCGCATTGGGCGGAACAATGAAGCTCTCCACACACAACGCAAACCGGAGGCAACTTGCAGTAAGCCCTAGTATGAGCATATTCTTGGCAATTTAGACACTGTACGGGTCCTGATCGCTTATGCGGTTCCTCTACGATTATTTTGCGGTGCAACAGATATCTCAAGTTATAAATAGGGTGCGTTTCGTTCTTTTTCAATCTCATATCTCCAGGTTCTAGTTCAACGCGAAATAGAGGTTGAGGGACACGTTTCTGAGATTGTCTACACTTTTTACCTTAAATCCCGCACCAATAACTGTAATTAACTTCTTTATTAAGTCGCTGGAGTTTTTCTCCCTTCAATAAATTGGAGGTGTTTTGAATGACCTGGGTGCCGTTTTAGGTTCAATTGTTTCGCTATCAAGGATAGCAAAACGATTGTGGGAACTTATTCCGTTAGAGTTCTTATCTTTATGTACTTTAGACATTGGTGCAAGCTGCGAAGATTTAGGGCTTCGAGCTCTTTTCAGTACAGTTATGTATCTGTCCATTCCCACTTGCGTCTTAGGTTTTTCTACACTATCCATATTAGTTTTGGTAACACTGTGTTCAGAAGGAGACTCGTTTGTAGTTATTTCATTGTCATCGCTTATCAAAAGCGAAGAACAAGATTGGGCACGTATAACTTGCGTAGCATTTATACTCAAATTATTTTCAGTTTCATTGTTTTTATTTAAATCAAAATTGTTCATATTTTTGTTATATAAATCAAAGAGGCTCATTAGCCCCTATTGTTTCTGTTTTATTTTTTAAAATAGCAACACAATAATGCCGTTGTAAAGAAAAGAAAAAAATTACAAACAAATCACACAATTTGCTTAAAAAAATCGCGACCGCACTCATCAACGCACAAACTAAAACTGACAGTCCAATATTGTGAATTTTTGTTGGTGTTCTTCTTCAAACTTAACTTAATTTAATTCTTAAATTATCCAGGGATGGGTACCTTAATATAAAGTAAATACGTAAGAGTCCGTATTACTTTCAAAGCAAAATCGAATAAAATATTGTCAGAAGCAAAAGGTTATTTTTTACATGCAGAGCATCTCCATCTTGCACGATTTGTCACGCAACGATTTGTAAGATCGCAATCTTGTGTCAGTTTCGTTGATTGGTGGTTGTTGTTTCAGCTAAGTAGATGATTCTTTAGTAGGTCCTAGGATAATGGGGCTGCCATTTGTCGTTGCCTAGAAAAAACGCCTTCCCTGTATTTGGTGATGGGATGGGAAACCTTGCTATTTGATTCCTTCCTTTCCCATGTTATCTCCTTTTTTTCCAGGAGGCGGTTTGTCAGGGGGCTTCTTTGATGGATTGTCAAAACCTAAAAAAAACATGGTGAAAATTTGTTTTCCCTCTGCCAGGGATCGAACCTGGGGTGTTTGGTTATTTAGGCAATCTTCCTAACCACTACACCCCGCTGTCACCCCAGAAAACATATGTAACTTAAACGTAACTTTTTAAAATTCAACATTGGTTCCTTAATAAAAATTTATTGATTTCGGTAGTTATAATTAAAACTTGCTTTTGATATATTTCTTTGTCCTTTTGTTTATTCTCAAAATATTTTTTCTCATTAGTTTTATAAATTATTAACCCATTTTTTTTATATTTGTAAATATGTATGTATGAACTTGTTTATAACGACTAGGAACACACACAGTTAATGTTTTTCAGAATAATATGAAGTTGTTGCAGTTGTATTTCTATCATAGCACGAGAATAGAGAGAAAGATGCGAAAATAAATTTAGAACACAAATTTATGTACAGAACTCATACATATTCAGATTTATATACAAGCGACTATACAAACTGAGAAAGGGGCATACAACAAACGCACGTGTTGTTACAATAATCGTCCTACTTAAAGTTTCACAAAGACTACAAACACAACTTTGTATAGAAGAGGAAGAAGCAAAATAAGAACAGAATAGCGTGAAGTAACGTGGCAACTAAGAACTTCCTATTAACTGGTAGCACAAAGACAACTTAATAATCAGCTAGTCAGCCAGCACAACGACCAATCAACCTAAAAATTAACTAACCAGGTTGCCAACCAATACCAAACTCACTCTTCTAAACTAAACGAATACTTTCTTGTATTGTACCCACCGCTGACTTTACCAGGCCAATTTGTTGATCACTGTAGAATGTTGCTCACTCATACATAATTGCCTGCCAACATGTTTACGTTGTGTTTCTCTTTTCTTATGATGTTAATTGTAGTTGGTTATATGTTTGTTTTCTTTCCAAGAGTTTTTTTTATTTGTTTTGTAATACTTAAGTCAGTCACATTCTCAACCCGGTTTCTGTTCTTTAGCCGTTCGCTACGAGTAATTAACATTCAACTCACAGTTTTTTAAATATTGGAGAAATTTATTAATTAAATTAAAAATTAGAAAATTCATATTTGTAGCCGTATATCGTTAGTTGCAGCAAATCGTAGTTTCTTTCACCGCTTTTAGTTGTCGATTTAAAAACGCATTACGCAAAAGATTGTGATTCACTCTTTAAAACTAAGATAATCAAGTTTTTTTGGACAAAATTGTAAAATGTCAGCTGTGATTTAAAATTTTCTGTATTCCGTATCATTTCATTTTAGATTTGACTAACTAGACCTCTATAAAATTTTAAGCAAGATGCTTAATTTTTTGTATTTGATTGCCGTTGAAAGCAGAGTTCAGTTTTCTTTGTTGTTGTAAAAAAAGTATTGTTGAACCATGGAAAGGTCTCAACGATGCAGACAGCCTGGCTCGAACCGTTCCTCGCACATTGATCGACCGTATCGCTTCCACCTATCCTTCATGGTCATTAACCCAAACTAAACTCATATGGTATCATCCAAGTAGTGCCAGAGATTGATTGTACGTCTGTAAAAGAAAGACTTACATAGCACAAGATATTATCACGTTAGAAGATAAGGTTAGAAAGCGTAGCGCTAGTTAGTACTATAAATTACTAGGAAACTCATTTTACCATTATAATTCCTTTTTATTTTTTACCCTAAAGAACACCTATTTACTTCCTTATGAGTTATCTGTCGTTAAGCCACTTGATTCCTCTGATGAGTCTGACTACATCATCCAGTTTAAAACCCGCAAATACGTCAAACCTATCGTGGAATAGTTTATCCAGCCAATAGAGTCTTTAGCTTTGCAGTCTCGGGCAATGGCATTCAATGTGCTTCACAGTTTCCTCATCCTCGCAAATCCTGCAAAAATTGATTTTCCCATAAACTCGTCCTAGCTCTCACTGAATACTTTTTACTTCTCCAAGACTGCTCACTTCCAAAGAGAATAAACCTAATGAGATCGCTATAGAAGTGGCTGATCTGCGGCTGCTCCGTTGCATGGTATTTAAATAAACTCAACGTGCTGGTTGAAAATACAGATTATCAGCATGTTAAAATTGACGAAATAATAACAAAAGGCAGTTAGTTCATTGCAGAACCCATTATCGCTAGTTCATCAGTATTAGCATCTTATTCCCCTTGGTAACCTTAAGTTTTTTCAGCTAGTCATGTTAGGAAATCGCGAAATCCATTGAATGATTTTGCACGATCAGAACTCACGTTTGACATGAATATTTAAATAAGGATATTTTCGCGGTGGGTACCGCCATTTCTTACACTGGGCCATAAGCGTAACCATAATTACATTTCATTTTTTTTTGTATTTTTTTTTTTTTTTCAATTATCTCTTAGGTCTTTATCTTTCAGCATTCATATTTCTGATTTCATTTCTTTTCTTCTAATACGTAACTTACACCATGAAATCGTTTCATGAAATTTCTTCAATTCTCTTTTGAACTTTCTTGTTTTTCCTTGCCTCTCTACACCTCTTGCCACCACAAAACCGGTTTCATGCAACTGATTTCATGAAAAATGTCATCGTGTAATTTAGCTATAATTCATTTTTTTTCAGATGTCTCATTAAATATTCTCTTTAAAATAGATGTATGTATGTG